>JANZXP010049793.1:0-31876 GCA_027576715.1 Erythroxylum flavicans | reverse complement strand
CTACATTGTATCTTTCAACACTTACTACATGTACATCATCAAAACCTAGTACAAAAGTACTACATGAAAAAGGAAAATATACAAAGTCTATCTAATCTGTCCAAAAATCCCAGTTGACTGACCTTTGAGCCATGACTTCTCTTTGCCAAATCATAATCTACATGGCTGGTAGAGCCTCTCGGTAGCTAGAGTCACCTCTCGGTCCTGAAAAGATAACGTTGTAATTTTGGTGAGTTTTGCGAACTCAATGAGGTAACTATCATCGATGGTTCACTCAATTCACGCAACACAATATTTCACATAACACATATTTCACAAATTTGTACTTTACATCAGTATCACATTTTCACTTAAGCATAGGCAAATTGTATTTCAATCAATTAAACATACTTAAGCAAATGCATATGGAATTCTCATGAGACTCTTTTCTAATTATTATGTTGTTGTGATCGAGTGCCTGAACTGTCCCGTATCTATTTTGGATACCGGGCTCATTAATATCTATCCCTTATCCGATGAGGATATATGGCTCATTTTACATAATGAGCCTTGGGCTCTTAATCACTATCTGAGCTCGAGACTCTTTTCACACTTTGAGCTTTAAGCTCTGATTGGTAGCTACTCTAGTCACAACTGTCATTATCTGATTGTGCACTCATGTATGGAATGCATCTATCATAATCAACCAATCAATTCAAGAAATAATTAATTCTTCCCATTCACATACAAGTAGCACTTTCAATATAGTCCCGAATATAGAACTCTTCAGACAATCAATTGTCCAGAATCAACACAATCAATGTCATATTCATTCAATCATTTCAAAACAGAAGTTGAGCAAACAAGTAATTAAGTGAGACCGTCTAGGTTATTCACAAGTTGCTCCCGAAGCTAATGCCTGGAAGTTCTGGCAATGTTTGGAGGTTGACGTTCCAGTTGCTCCTTTATATCGAACACCATACACATATATCACAATTTGCAAAATTATGAGTGCTTAATAATGCAGATGCATGAAATGAATTATGTACAATGCATGTTCATAACAACCCCAGGTATCTTCCCATCAATTTCATCACAAAATCATTTTCATATCAAAACTTATTTTTTAAGTACAATTTATACTTAGGTTTATGCTTCACTAACAACATTAAATTCACAATTCATTTCTCATTGAATCACTTCAGATTTTTCCAAGTCACACTTTCGGGTCTACTGTTCACATTCAATTAGAAAGTGAAACTGATGTAATTTGGTCATACTATCTTCTAGAAAAGTGTTTCTGTATGTCTTATCTTTCCATTGACACCAAAATCACTTAATTTGGTTCAGAAATTTGGAAGATATACCTCCAACATTATCGAGTTGTTCACAATCAAAAATAGTGTACTACATACAACTTCCATCCAGAAATTCAATATCTTAGAGAAAGAATCAAAAGTCTACTTCTTAAGACAATTTGTAAGCCTATATCTCTAGTTTACTCCCAATTAAAAATCGTCTCATTTGGAATCCTATAGATCAAGATATAAGCAAAATACCGAAGGGTGTTCAGGAAGAAAATCCTATTTCACTGTTCCAACAGATTCCACACTTTGATTTGATCAATAATTCTCAATTCAATTTAGAATGCTACAAAAGTTTATGGAGGGATGGAACACTGTATTAGGAATCTATGGGTTCAAGAATCAGATCATTTGGAGATCTAGAGAAAAAGTTATGGTCATATAAGTAAAAGTAGACGAAGCAGAAAGTAGACTAAGCATAAGATAGACGCAGAAGGTCTAAACAGAAGATAGTGGTCAAAGTAGACGAAAAAGTCAAACATAGATGCAGAAGGTCTAAACAGAACATAGTGGTCAAAGTAGACGGTAAAAGTCAAACATAGACGTAGAAGGTCTAAACAGAAGATAGATGTAGAAGGTTTAAACAGAAGATAGTGGTCAAAATAGATGATAAAAGTCAAACATAGACGCAGAAGGTCTAAACAGAAAATAGACGCAGAAGGTGTAAACAGAACATAGTGGTCAAAGTAGACGGTAAAAGTCAAATATAGATGGAGGGGGAAAATTGCTATAACTTTCCCTATAGATATCAGATTTGTATGTTCTTTATATAGTTTGAAAGAAGAATTCAAGATCTACAACTTTCATGAAGACCTTGAAAACAAATTCTATCGTCTGGAGGGTCAAAAATGGAGTAGATGATACAGCACAGAAGGAGATGTTTCGGTCAACAACAGAAGAAGTAGAAAGTCAACTTAAGACGATATGACGTCATCATAGACGATGTGACGTCATCACAGACGATACTATCTATACTCCTCAATTCAAAAACCTTTTTCTTAAAAATCTCTTCGTCTTCATCAACTCTCGTATAAAAATATATATATTCATACATGCTCAGTGAAGAAACAGAGCATATCGCCTTTTCATATCTAACTGTCTACACTAATCTTATACATCATTTTATTTCTATTTCAACTCCAAGAATCATTTCACAACACCTGAGCACTAGTAATCCATCAAAACCCAAATAACACCATATCCCCAATTTTTCATCCCTTTATCACAGTGTTCAAAAATATAATGATATGTAAATTACATTCTCATGCAGATGACAGTAACTCATAAGATTTATTTCAAAATCTCCAATACTAAAGAATTTATTCACTACCTTTTTGTTGAAACTCCAAGATCTTCAACTATCTCTACAGCCTTAATTGCATGCAATCTTTCGTACTCCTTTATGAACACTAACCACTTCTGGTTTTTCTTAAGGCAGAAAGGACACTTTAGGAGTAAAGAAAATGGTGAGGGAAATGAAGAATCAGAGTTAACTCTTAGAAGGAGTTTGATGGAAGACTCTGTGTATGGGAAGAAATTCAGAGAAGATGATAATAGGGAAAGAACTTAGGAAAAGTACCAACCCCTTTTTAACTCTCGGATTACTCAAACTTTCTTCTGACACATAATAAAAGCAACTTTACACATGTCGCTTTCCTAAGGTCTAAGTTCTAACTTAGTTTCTTTTGAACCAACTCCATCTAACCCTCATCTTTACAATCCAACTATCTCCAAATCTTCATTTGATTTCTTCTCTTCTTCTTCCTATTTTCCATAATATTTTATAAATCACAAAATAAATCCTAAGTTCACCAAAATTTATAAATCTCATAATTCTACTAACCAATAAAATATTCAATGCAGAAACATTCGAAATTCTCAAAAATTCATAATTCACTCCAATTATACCCGGAATTATTCATGAATACATGTATACTTAAATTCATGTGCAGAAATAAAATATTCAATGCAGAAACATTCAAAATTCTAAAAAATTCATAATTCACTCCAATGATACCCGGAATTATTCATGAATGCATGTACACTTAAATTCATCTGCAGAAAAAGTTCACTATTCACTTGTATGAGCATGTCATATTATGCATGAACATAAAAATACATCTCTAAGCTCTCATTTATCACTCATATTTACTATTCTAACCTCCCATAGGTAACGGGATGTTACATTTTGGACCTTCCTAAAAAACTCTAGAGTTGCTCAGAACACAAAAGTTATTTAAAGAATAAGACAAAGGAAATTAAGGAGCTTTTGCATTAGCCACCAATTGAGAAACCCTAGAGAGAGTGCTTCAAGAGATTGAGAAAGAGAAGAAGGAAGAGAGACGTGGAGGAGAAGCCTTACTGAAATACTTCCCAGAAAAGGAGGTTTCCTGCCGTTGTTGCCTCCGTCATTTGCTCCAATCGTATTTTCAATTTTGTTTTCAATTTTATTAATGTATAGAATTGGGATAGCTGTTGATAAATTGGAATGTTAAATCTTGAGGAATGTCTAAACTCATCTTCAGGTTGTTTTATTCTTGATTTAAAGAAATTCGATTGATTGCATTTTTATTGGATTAATTGTGATTTAAATTTTGCACTTACATAATTCAGTTATAAACTGAGAGGGTGAATTAAGTGAAAATCATTAAATTGGGCTAAAGAGAGTTAGGTAATTTAATAGAACAAGAATTAAATCAAATCGGTAATTTGTGTGAAGAGAGATCTTGCATAGGATTCTCGGTAGTTTTTGGACAACTTCAGATCTAATTAAGGTTTTAGATAAATTATTAATCGAGAGATAGCAATTCTCATAATCTGATTAGGGTTTATTAATTAGGGTTAATGGTTATAACTTGAGAGAGAGTAATCAACCCTATGACCATTTAGAACTAGTAATCTAGTAGTTCATAATCAACTAGGTTAGTATTAAAGATAGATAAAATTCCTCTTTCTCTCAATTGGTATTTCTTTAGGTAAATTTTTGAATGGGTATTGCGTATGCTATTTCATTATTATTTTGTAACTGATTCTTGAATTTAAGTGTGTGATTGAAATAAATTCTTGTCTAAGTTTTGTTCATTCTGAATTATTATGAATCATGTTGGCCTTAGATTTTAGGATTAGATTAACCCTCCTCGTGGGATCGACACCTTAGGTACTACGTGAATGACCCGTGCGCTTGCAGAATATCAAGGTTAAAATATTAAAACTTATTCATATCGGAAAACTATGATCAAGTTTTTAGCGTCGTTGCCAGAGAGGCTAATAGTTTAGTTCTATAGTTTAAGGCGTTAATTTTTTTGATTTCGTTATTTCTTTTATATTCTTGAAATCGTGCTCTTGCATGAACACAAGAGTCATGAGTGGTTTGAGTTGTGCAGTTGAAACTGTAGATTTAGAAATCACTCCACCAGAACGAACCATTAGGAAAGCTCGACGAGAAGAAGAAGAAGAAATCATGAAATCAACATTGGCCGAGGAATTCCAGCAGAATTTAGATTACGGAGCAACCCAAGGACATCAACAATGGGCCTTTATAAACTTCATAAGACCAGGGTTCAATGCGGCTAACCAAGGAGTAGCTAAGTCGTCCGTTCAACCAGCCTCATTTGAAATAAAACTAGCCCTCCTAAATATGCTTCAATAAAATATGCAGTTTTATGGACTAACAAGCGAAGATCCCAATGCAAATATAATGAACTTTCTTGAAATCTGTGATAACTTTCGGTACCATCAGATGTCAGAAGATGCGGTCAGAATTCAGTTTTTCCCCTTTACCCTTAGAGACGGAGTAAAAGCCTGGTATCATTCCCTAAACCCAGCCAATGTCACGATGTGGGATCAATTAGTTTGTGCTTTCTTAGATAAGTATTTCCCTTTGACTAAGACCACTAAGATCATCAAAGAAATTACCAACTTCCAGTAAGGTGATTGGGAATTGATCTACGAAGCATGGGAAAAATACAAGAATTTGCAATGAAAGTGCCCACACCACAACTTACCTAAGGAATTCCTGTTGCAAACATTTTATAATGGAGTAACCCTATATATGAAAGGCACGATTAACGTAGCTTCAGGAGGATCATTGATGAAAAAGACAGTTGATGAAGCGGAAGAGCTGATAAAGAAGATGGCAAGTAATATCTACATGTGGATGAACGAGTAGAGTAGACAAACTACTTTATTCTGAGAGCAAAAGGAATTGTAGCTATTGATCAAATGACAGAAATGTAAGAGAAAATCAATAACTTGATGCGATAGCCCAACAACATGAAGGCTTCATCTTCAGCTCCGGTGAAAGCTGTACAACTCAAGTGTGAACTTTGTGGACAAATGGACCATGATGCAGTGGAATGTTACTTGATGAAGGAAAGTGATCCGGAGTAAGTGAATTATATAGGGGCCTAGTATAGATGAGGAGGGAGAAACAATCCCTACTCCAACACTTATAATCTTGGGTGGAAGAATTACTCTAACTTCTCTTAGACTAACAATGTTGGAGGACAGTTAAGACCTCAAGGACAATCGGGCTTCCAACAAGATAAATCAAGCTCAATGGAATCCAAGTTAGATAAGATCTTAGATAAAATTAGAGGCATGCAGGATGCATATAGGAGGCTTAAAAGAAAATTTGAGCAAGTAACAAAGACCCATGCCTTGTCAATACACAATTTGGAAGTCCAAGTAGGTCAACTAAAAGAGGCAATGTCTACTCAAAATGTAGGAACCCTTCCAAGCAATATTGAGTCTAACCTAAAGGAATGAATCATAGCCATTATTCAAATCTAGGAAAAGGAACCTGAATAGGTGAAGGAAGAAGGAGATAAAGGAGAAGGACAAGTAATTGTGGAAATCCTTCCAAGTTAACTCATAATTGAGCCAATCGAAGAACCTCGAACTAGAATTCCACACCCTATTTTCGCTCAGTAGAAGTTAACATCAAGTAGGGCAATAAGGAATTTTAAAGAGGATGAATCAAATAAGGTTAAGGATGTAAAGGAACAAATACAAACAAGGCTCACGCTAAAGGAATCAGTTAAAAAGAAGGTTAAGGAGCACATATCGGAAGAAAACCCTAACATACCATAGAAGAAAGAAGACCCAAACGATTTTTACATTCCTTGCAGTGTAAATGGAGTCAATATAAACAGAGCATTCCCGAATTTAGGAGTAAGTATCAATATGATGCCCTATACCCTTTAGTCAGAAGTTGGGGTTATTAGAGTTAGTACCCACAAAGATGTTAGTCAAAATGACAGACAGAATAGTTCATGAATGGAAGGATTTTATTAAGTACGTGCAAGTACGAATTAAGAAATTTATCTTTCCCGTAGACTTATGTATATTAGATATCAAAGAAGATGTGAAAACCCCTATGGTCCTTAGACGACCGTTCTTGGCCACTGCTCGCTCAATCGTTGATGTCGATGGGGTGAACTAACTCTGAGGGTAGGAAAGCAACAAATAACCTTCAAAGTGTTGAAGAAAGACAACAGATCTCTATCTCTAATAAATATTAAGGAAATGGAACCTCGAGGAGAATGGGAAGATATTGAGGATCCTAGGAATGCGTTCAGGAAGAAAAGATCGCGTAGTAGAAGATGAAGGAAGGAAAATCACAAGGACGGTGGAGTCGATAGCATGGTAGCTCATGTGCAAATTGTGAGATCAATAATTGCACTACTATTGCATCAATCATTTGAACCACCGTGAGCAAAAGGAGAGCGTCAAGCTATAGACATTAAAAGAAGCACTGCATGGGAGGCAACCTATGGAAATTAATTTCCTTTGATTGTTTTTAGAAGTTTGAATTTTTTAGTTAGGATTATTTCATTTCCAAATAAATTGGGAAGGCATTGGAATTCAACATAACTTTGATGATTAATGAAGTACACAAAGAGAGGTGAAAGGGCCACAAAGAGTTAAGAAGTAACTTTGGAAAATGAAGAAAAAAATGGTGGAAATTTGCTAGCCACAATTGTGGCCTGCAACTGGGCAAAAAAGGGAAACATGCAGTTTTTAAGTAAATTTTTACCATCTTACCCTCCAACCACCTTTATATTCATTTCTAACTTCACTTTTTTACTCACATTTATTTTTACTTTATCTCTCTAAGCTTTTAACGTTCAAACACTCTCACTTCTCTCTACCAAATTTCAAACTTCCAAATTTCTTGCAATATATACCTATTCACAAGCCAATATGCCACGCATTAAGCAATCAGGCAGACGGGAGCAATCATTAGGACAAAACAAAGTTTCGAGATGAGGGAGAAGGAACAGAGCAGTGAACTTCAAAGTACCCTTCCCGATCTACACAGAAGAGGAAGGTATTCTTTTTCAATCCCTCAATGCTAAACAAATTGTAATCCCTAAATATTTTTCTTTTAAAACTCTTGATAGGTTAGAACTGTGCGATAAGGTAGAAAACTTAGCTGAAAGAATTCAGTGGGCCAAATTCATACATTTCTAATTTTCTATCTACGAAGAGCTCATTTTGGAATTCTTTACTTCCCTTTCTTATGAACTTAGGAACCCCAAAGAA
Source organism: Erythroxylum flavicans (assembly GCA_027576715.1). Lineage (NCBI taxonomy): Eukaryota > Viridiplantae > Streptophyta > Magnoliopsida > Malpighiales > Erythroxylaceae > Erythroxylum > Erythroxylum flavicans. Next base: position 23,987 of record JANZXP010049793.1, on the reverse strand, counting down.
ATGTGGTTTAGGTTGCGGGGATGAGCTTATGAACTGAATATAGAAATTATGTGCGATATGTGTGGGTTCCCCGAGTCTTTCATTATCGATCAGCACTATAATTTTCGTGCTTCTTGCTATTGAAATGAGCTCATTGGGTTAGAGCAATTTGATGCCAAAAATGCCCACAACAATATAATAAAGACCTATGAGCACTTGTTGCTGCACAAATTTATATGTCAACTAGTTTTTGACAAATTAGAAACCAACAAGTGTTCAACAAATGAACTCTTTATGTTATGGTGCTTGGATCACAGCATTCCAGTGTGCACCTCCACACATGTGCTAAATGTTATTGTTGCAACTCCACGTAAGAGGAGCAACAATTTAGGTATGGGGTACCTAGTTTCTGTCGTTGCTAAATATTATGGCGTGAACTATAGTGGGTTAACTGTCCATCTCCCAAACTTCCTAAATCATCACCATCTATGGCGGGATGAAATCCTTAAATCCCATAACATGGAACTTCGAGATATCAGTCAAAAGATGCACGTTAAGATTAGGGCTAGTCAAGCGAGTTCGAGTATAGCACCACCTCAGCAGGCAAAAGAGCACTCGACTAGTGAAGAGTCCTAGGAGGAAGAAGAAACACAAGAACCGGGCTGGAAGAAAGTACTGGATATAATCTCCGTAAACAACAAGGTAATCATCGATAAACTTGCGAAGAACTCTAGAATGATGAGGGAGATGGCCTGAACTCAACGACGTAAGAGCCAGGATGTACTCCATATCCATCGTTACTTCGAGGCTCAGGGCATTCAATTGCCACCTCTAAGACCATCCCTACCTCCATCTCCATGAGATTTTGTCTAACACTCTTTCTTTTTAAATTTAGATTGCATTTTATATTTTCTTTGTTTATTTTAAGTTATGTTCTTCTTTCCTTATGTGTTTATTTGTTCCCTTTCTCACATTGAGGACAATATGTTCTTCAAGTGTGAGGAGGGTTATGTGATTTTGCATATTGTATGATAGTTACTAGGTTGCATTTTGTGAATTTTGTGAATGTGTCAATGGAGTAGACGAATTGTAATTAATTTAATTTTGAATATAGTCTATTAGGTTGTAAAGAATCATTAGCTCGCACAATTAGTGAATTGGAGAATTTGTCTAAATATGCAGCTTAATTAGGATTTAGTGTGAGTTTGTCACCCTCTACATTGTCACATTCGTTCATAATTTGAGGCGTTTCGACTTAAGTAGCTTTACTAGTATTTTTTATAGAAACGAGTAGTTAAAACAACAAAGTAGGCAAATAAAAAATGTGTGTGTTGTTAAATAAATAAATAACTATTCCGCTGGCTTTAAGGTTATGAATAAGGCCAGTAGCCAGTTGAGAATGTGATATAGCTGAGTAATCGGATCGACATACATCACAAATGTATGACTCTGCATCAAAAAGCTATAATGACATTTCAACCAAGCAGTTTAATAAAAATGACTTAGTTAAGTAACCGGATTGATATTTATCACCAATGTTTGCCTCTGAGTAAAAGACTAGGTCCTTGTTTAAATAAAAAAATGTCTTTATAAGACCTACTGAACTTGTAATAGCTTAACTTTTCATGAAAACATACTTAGGAGTAGTTACAGAGTCTGAATGACTAAAGAATTATTAATGTGTGTGTGCAATTAAAAAGGGTAAATAAATTAACACTTGGATCTGGATTAATTTGTATATTTAGTTCAAAGCTCCTAGACACAGATTTTACATGTTAATGATTTGGCATAACTTAAATGATTATGTTTAAGATTAAATTTATTTCATAAAGTTGAAGCCATTATCTCATTATTGCATTATGTGTTGTGTGTTTGTTATGTGTTTATTGTTTTGTTTGCTTAAGGACAAGTAAACGTTTAAGTGTGGGGATGTTGATCAATGTGAAATGCATCATTTTTAGGGTTACTTTGTTATGTATTAAGTGTTAATTTGAGTGTTTAGTATATGTTTAGATTATTGTGTTAGTTTGTGTGTTTAAGTGTTTTTATGGGTTAATATAAGTCTTTGAGCTTAAATATTATATTTTTGAGGTACCTTGATGTGTTTGTTAGTGTTTTAGGGTCAACATCAAAGAACGAAGAAGTTTCGGAGACACTCGGGCAGAAACAATGGCCCAAGATCATGGCACAATAGGCTATGATCGTGACAGAAGCATTGGAGCCATCCCACGATCGTGGCATATGGGCCACGATCTTGACAGAAGCCTAAGTTACTACCCATGATCACGATCATGACAGAAGGGTTGGATGTGGCCTACAATTGCATCAGCCACCAATTGAGAAACCCTTGAGAGAGTGCATCAAGAGATTGAGAAAGAGAAGAAGGAATAGAGACGTGGATAAGAAGCTTACGCGAAGTACTTCCCAGAATAGGAGGTTTCTGGCTATCTCCGTCATCCGTTCCAATCGTATTTTTGATTTTGTTTTCAATTTTATTAATGTATAGATTTGGGATAGCTATTGATGAATAGGATTGTTGAATGTTAAGGAATGTCTAAACTCACCTTCAGGTTGTTTTATTCTTAATTTAATAAAATTCGATTGATTGTGTTTTTATTAGATTAATTGTGATTTAAATTTTACACTTGCATAATTAAGTGATAAATTGAGAGGTAAACTAAGTGAAAATCATTAAATTGGGCTAACAAAAGTTAGGTAATTTAATAGAATAAGAATTAAATCAAATCGGTAATTTGGGCGAAGAAAGATCTTGCATAGGATTCTTGATAGTTTTTGGACAACTTTAAATCTAGTTAAGGTTCTGGATAAATTATTAATCGAGAGATTGGAATTCCCATAATCTGATTAGGGTTAATGGTTATAACTTAAGAGAGAATAATCAACCCTAGGATCGTCTAGACCAATAATCCAATAGTTCATAATCAATTAGGTTAGCATTAAAGATAGATAAAATTCCTCTTTCTCTCAATTGGTAGTTCTTTAGGTTAATTCTTGATTGGGTATTGCAGATGCTATTTGGTTATTATTTTGTAATTGATTATTAAATTTGAGTGCATGGTTAAAACAAATTCTTGTCTTAGTTTTGTTCATTTTGAATTATTATGAATCATGTTAGCCTTAGATTTTAGGATTAGATTAACCCTCCTTGTGGGATCAACACCTTAGGTAATACGTAAACGACTCGTGCGCTTGTTGAATATCAAGGTTAAAATATTAAAACTTATTCACATATAAAACCTGTGATCACATTATATGAACCCCGTTTGTGTCATAGACTGTAGACCATATGCTAATCTTAAATGAAATAAGAAAATCTATAGTTTAAAGACACGATTGCACTAGATGCCATGTATTAATTTCAAGGATTATGGTGAGATCCATAGTTTACAGACATAACCATGTTTAAGCTCGTGTATGATCTATTTCCTATATTTGTTAATTTTTAGAGCCATTCTAAGACCTTAGTTTGGTTATTTTTGAAGAAATAAAAATATCAGGGAGCTTAAATGGTATTCCACACATCATATGATAATTTACAGGTAAATAAGAGATGCACTAATGACTATGGATGGAAATTATAGAGCTTGCAATGTTAAGGAAGTTAGGGAAGCTTAATTTTTCAATAGTGGCAAGTCTCTGTTTAGCTACTAACCATATGAATGCTGAGAATTTGGGCAATGTTTTTTTTATTCCAAATGATATCAAATAAAAAAGGAACCTAACTTTAAGATCTTAATAAATCCTTGTAAGCATCCATAACAAATTTTCTATAAGGTTGTTTCAACTAGATGTTAGAGTTCTCATAATAGATAATTGGTATACAATATGGAACAACAATTCTCTTAGTTAAAAAAGGATTATTAAAACTCCTTAACCAATTATTATTACATATGCTTGAGTTAAGCTTGGGATCCTCAAAGAAAAGATGTATTAGATTGGCCATCAAGTTATTTTTATTTAAGGCCCTTGATTAATCTAGCTATCACACTAAAGAAAAGAAAGTTGTTCATAACCAACTTTGCATTTGATGGTCATATATAAAAGATCTCTCAATTTTAAAAGCTATGACATAAACTATGAAGAAGAAGATTTGATTTTTACCTCCTCAAAACTTTTTCACTTTAAAAAGTATGTATGGATCCATTGGAACTAAATTGCTTCTTTATTTTTTAGAATTATTTAAATTTTCTTAGCCATAAAGAGTTGATACCAAAATCACCTTCATTCTTTGAACATCTTTTATATGTTTTTTATTAATCCTTTAGATATGAAAATATAAGAGTACTAGTAGATATGTAGTGAGTTAAGAACTGGATCGATTAATTACAATCTACCTTCAAAGGAAAGAGTTGTATTGCATATTTGTAGATTCTCTTCTAAATCTTCTTAGGTAGGGGAATTTAGTCTTGAAAGAGGAGTCTCTTAGTGAAAATTTGCAACCTTAGATAAGTGAAATAAGGGTCTTTGGTTTGTAGCCTAAAATGGTGGATAACTAACTCCAAAAAACATAACAATTGCAATATTTTTATTTATGGAGAGGCTAAAGAACTCCTTAAAAGTGTTAATACACAACATTAAGATTTTTATTGATTTATCACTATTTTATGAGAGGATAAGGAGATTATATGCAAAAGAGAGGTGTTGAGCAAGTTTTATATCTAATAAGACTCTTACTACCCAGAAGTGTACGGATCGTATGCTGTAGTATAAGTGGTTATCATTCCACCAGGATTTATAAACACCTAAACAATTTGAACCTAACTTTGTCTAAGGTATTCAAAACTTGATTTGAATTAAATTAAAATGATAGAAATTGAAACAACTAAATAAACAAAATAAATAAGCAAATAACAAGTGAGCTGTCAATTAAAATTAAAGTTTGATCCAAAATTAGGTCATCCTATAGATAATGAGTTCGCTCAATAAAAATCTGTTTTTTTATTAATATGATAAACACAAAGGGAGAATACCACCTGCAACGAAGTTTGCTATATTAGCATAACATGGTACCGCGAAGCTATTGAGCAATATCAAGGTTTCATCATGGAATCGCTTATTAATGTCTTCGTTTTGCTTTGATTCCCCTCCTTTGAGAGGTGATAAGTGGTCAACTACCACATTCTCCATTCCTTTCTTATCTCTAATCTCAATACCAAATTGTTATAGTTGTAGCATCCATCAGATCAATCTTAGTTTTATCTCTTTCTTGGCGAACTGATATTTTAGTGCAACATGATTGGTAAAAATGATCACCTTAGCTCCTAAGAGATAAGAGAGAAACTTGTCACATGCGAACACCACCACTAGCAACTCCTTCTCAGTAGTGGTGTAATTTAGTTGGGGCCCTATTAATGTCTTACTTACTTAGTAAGCCACTTGTAGTATTTTGTATTTCCATTGGCCCTACACACAACCCACAACTAGGTCGCTAGCATCTCATATGACTTTAAATGGTAATGACCAATCTAGTGATGTTAAGATTGGTGCTAAAACCATTGCCTCTTTTAATCTCTTAATTGTAGATAAATAATCATCAAAATTAAAAGGCACATCTTTAACTAATAAATTTGTAAGAGGCCTAGCAATTAATGAGAAGTCCTTACTGAAGCGACAATTGAAACCTACATGTCCTAAAAATGCTATTAAGACCTTGACATTAATTGGTGGTGGAAGCTTCTCTTTGATCTTCGTCTTGGCTTTATCCACTTTAATGCCTTGACACAATATCTTGTGTCCAAATACTATGCCTTTGTGCACCATAAAGTGACACTTTCCTAGTTTAAAACTAAGTGGAATTCTTCATATCTTTGGAGTAATCTGTCCAAAATTTTTAAGAACTGCTCAAAAAGGTCTCCAAAGGCTAAAAATTTGTTCATAAAATTTCCATTATGTCTTCTATCATATTTGCAAAGAAAGATATCATACACCTTTAAAATGTATCTGGAGCATTGTATAACTAGAAATGCATCCATCTATAAGAAAATGTTCCATAAGAACACATGAAGGTGGTCTTTACTTGGTCCTCCAGATAGATAAAAATTTGGTTATAGCCCAAATATCCATCCAAGAAACAGTAGAATGCATAAAGAGCCACCCTTTCTATCATTTGATCCACAAATGAAAGAGGAAAGTGACCCTTTTTAGTCACTTTACTGAGATTATGATAGTCAATACATACTCTCTATCTTGTGACTATTCGTTTGAAAATCATCTCCTCACTTTTACTCTCCATTATATTCATTCCTCCTTTCTTTAGTATGCATTGTACTAGATTGAACCATTCAGTATCTGATATCAGGTATATGATACCCACATCTAAAAGCTTTACTACTTCCTTCTTGATCACTTCCTTCATGTGAGGGTTTAACCTTCATTGACGTTCTATCATGCTCTACTTCCTTCTTTGAGGTTAATCCTATACATAACTACGTTTAGGTTTATACCTCGTATGTCAAATATCTATCATCCCATGACTTTCATCCACTTCTTAATGATTTTTATCACCTTACTCTCTTTGTCTATATCCAATTGGTTGGAAATAATGATGGGTAGAGTTTGGACTTACTTAGAAAAGTATACCTTAGGTGTATGGGTAAAGGGTTCAACTCTAAAGTTGGTGGCTTTTTAGTGGAGGGTGGTATAGGTGCTTCGTCTCTTACTAGTCTGTCCTAATGTGATGAAGCACTCGAATCCTCTTTCTCTTCTTCTTCCTTATTCTCAGCTTTGCTCTCCATCTTAATTTCCCTAGATGTTACTTTTCAAAGCAACTCTCCTCTTGTTCTTTGATACATTCATCCATTATATCTATCTTCATGCAAGAGCTAATTTCTTTTATATTTTAAAGACTTTGTTCATATTGAACTCCTCGTGATCATCACTAATATGAAGAACTAATTTACCTTTATGAACGTCGATCAATACTTTCCTAGTTTTCTTGAACGACTGTCCAAGAATTAGTGGACAATTCCTATCTTACTCCAAATCTAATATCACGAAGTCCATAGGAATTATGAACTTGTCCACCTTCATAATAATATCTTCACTACCCCAAATGGTCTCTTCTGTCAACTGAATGAGCACTGAAGTTGGCTTCACAACATGTAGCCCCAGTTTTCTAAAGATAAACAAAGGCATAATGTTAATGACTTCACCTAAGTCGTATAGACATTTAATAAATTCTAATTTTTTGAAAAAAATTAATTGAGTATATATATTGAAAATGTATCAAAATATAGTAATACATCTTTTGAAGTTTTAGCCTCCCTTGAGAAAACAACCAACGACTATTAACATCATGTTTATAAAAAATGACTTCACAGAGCCCCTATATTGACAACGACGATGATGTTTCAAGATTATTAAAGGTGGATTAAAGAAGTAAATTTCCACCTCCTCTGCTTCTTACTGCCCGTAATCTTCCCCAATTAGTGTTGTTATCTTTAGCGCCGATGGAGGCCTTGTTTCGCACCCCACACTCATAAGTGAGCTAATTATGTTTGGTACATCTTTCCTTGCTCCTTTTTCATCTGATCACTTTCATCTTTCCTCAGGTCAAGTTTTATGATGAGAATCTCTCTATCACTATATATCGCCTTCCTCTAGAGGAATGGAGAAGGTTCTTTGATCAGGTTTCTTCTTATTTCTTCTTGATCTTTATTTCCTTTCTACACTAGATTCTCCCTAAAACTCTTTCTCTTGCTTTCCTTCTATTCCTATCCTTTGATTTTCTTGCATGCTCTTGTGTTGAATCGCTTAGCCTCTTAAACATTCAAAGAGGCTTGAATGTTTCTATTATATGCTTGGTTTACATTTTTCATAAGGATGAGCTCTCTGAGTTCTCGGCTTATTTCAAATGGAAGAAGCTCTTAGGGTGATTTGGTACCTCCAAATCGTTTGAGGTTCCTTTGCTTCCACACCCCATATAAACAAAGCCCTAGGATGGCACATAGATCTATATATCTGGGTTTCGAGAGTTTGAGTGATTGGTCAATTTTTGAATTATCTCTGTGATTGTATTCCCAAGATTAAACCTTAGGCATCTGGTCGATATAGACCCCCATACATAGCTACTGTAAGGACATATGAAGAACAAATTCTAACTTGCCAACTACACAGGGTATCGTAAAGCTTCCTGAGTCCTTTAATTTAGAAGGCACATGGCTAGTGATAACAGAGTTACAACTCTCTGTCAGTGATCCCTTCTAATTATCTTCCCAAATGAGCTTGTTTAATAATATGCCCTTTAGGAACTTCGCTTACTTAGGCATATGTTCCAATGCCTCCACAAAGATAAGTTAATTTGCAAAGTCTTTAGTTTCTCTAAAAACTTTGCAAATTGTGCATCCAATTTGTTCTTTTATAATCTTTGTAGGAATGGAATCTTAGGGGGTATGGCAAAGGGGCAATATAAGGAGAGTCCTCACTCTTTTCTTCATCCTTCTTCTACTTTTCTTGGTCCTTTATTAGGTAGGTTTTAGCTTGTTTATCCACTAGTTATTCTAGCTCAGTCTCTCTACTAAATGTGATTGTCTTAAGTTGCTCTCTTAGATTTGCTTCAGTATTACTTTCAAGACTCCCGACACTTCTTATAGACAATGCATTCCCACTTAAACCTCTAGGTTATGAATAAAAGATACATGGTATTTCGCTACTTGCTCGAACTTCCCTTCCATACTCATAATTCTCTATACTCTTGTCCAATTTTGAATAGTTGGCATTAAACTTGTCTTTTTGAAATCCAAGTGGACTTTGATTTCTTAATTGAGTGCCCGCATTATTACACCAAGAAAAATTTTAGTAGTTCCTCCACCTAGGATTGTATGTGTTAGAATACAAATTATTCCATCCTCCTCGACCAAATTGTGTACCCATATAGTTGATTTACTCTGCAATATTGTTTTGCATTAAGAAGCAATCAGTGGTAACATAATTTTCTTGCCCATATAATTCACATTTGTGTTGAATTGATTTAAGTGGAGCTGAAGAAGAGGCTTTCAGGTTGTTTAGTTGCTTCATTAAATTAGCAATTTCAACTCGTAGTGATGTCACTGAATCGACAACAATCACTCCCTTTTGATCTTGGAACATTGAATGTTGCCTGCTTGTATTCAATGTCTAAAGAAAAATATTATTTGCCATCTCCTTTAGCAAATCTTTTGTTTCCTTAATTGTTTTCCACATTATAGATCCTCCAGCAGCTACATCTATGGTGCCCCTTATGGGTGGATTAACTCCATTGTAGAAAGTTTGCAATAAGAACTCTTTTACTAGATTATGGTGAGGACATCTCCTTTGCAAATCCTTGTACCATTCCCAAACTTTATATAACGTCTCCCTATCATTCTGTTGGAAATTGCTAATCTCCTTTTATCAACCTTGTTATCTTTATCAAAGGGAAGTACTTGTCTAAGAAGGCTTGCATCAACTGCTTCCATATCGTGACATTGTTTGGGTTAAATGAACGGTACTATGACTTGGTTCTATCTTTGAGTGTAAAAGGAAAGAACTTCATCTTAACAACATCTTTTGGCATACCATTATATTGAAAGGTATCACATATTTATGAAATGTTCACTAAATGGGCATTAGGATCTTCATTATCCCCCATAGAGCTATATGTTGGTTTGAAGTTATGCCTTATTGTGGTATTAAACCCTGGCCACATGAAGTCCATAAGGGTTCTCTTCTAGTCTCTGTGATTGACTTCTTTTGCCATTGTTCCTTCTATCTCCTCTTGGCGTTTTGCTATTTGAATTTCTCTTTCTTGCCTTATGATGTCAAAAGCTAGATTTTTTTGACCTTGCTTGAACTTTGAGTAATTCTTATGTTCATGCAATTGCAAGCATATAAGAATGACAAATTTTCCTTAAATTAAAGGAATTCAAATCATCCTAATGCTAAAATCCCTAATAACAATGCCAAAAACTTGTTTAGCAAGTTTTATAACTAATAAAACTATCATTATCTACAAGCATACGGATCGCATCTTGTATTATAAGAGGTTATTGTTCCTATAAGGATTTATAAACACCTAAATAATTTGAATCTAACTTTATTGAAGGTATTTAGAAATTGATTTGAATTAAATTTAAATAGAAAATTGAAATAATTAAATAAAGGAAAAAATAATCAAATAAGAAGTGAGTTGCCAACCAAAATTAGGGTTAATCAAGATTGAATACTTATGAACCATTTTTTCCTTATTTTGTTGCCTTTAATCTTTTTGATTCAATATATGTTTGGTCATATATTTTTTAAGGTTTTGATTACTTTCTCTCAAGTTCTAATTAGTTAACCTTAATTCAATTCGAAATTTATAATCTCTTGATTCACAAAACTATTCCTAACTTATTCAATTAGATCTGAAGCAATCTATTAGATAATTAATTTCACAACCAAGATCTCTCTTTGAGTGATCATTAATTTGATAATTTTGGGCCTATTAAATTGCTAACTCTTGTTGTACAACCTAACACTAATTACTTTGAATATTAAATTACTAACTCTTACTGTACAACCTAAAACTAATTACTTTAACTAACTCTCTTGATTTTTTGTCAAGTTTTTACCCAGCAATTATCAAAAACATCAAAATATGTATTGAAATCAACAATAATTAAAGTCACAAAATAATTCTAGAATAATTCCTAATATGGGTTTAAAATCCATAGACATGTTTAACATCAAAGAATTCCAATTAAACATTAAGGATAATTAAAGAAATAAAGGAAAAGAATAAAAACTTGGTTTGACTCCTTGATCTATAATGTTGGAATTTCCTGAAGCTTTTCTTGATCTCTACACTTTGATTCACTTTTGATTTATGAATGCTGCATCTTTTTTGTATTTCAGATCCTTATATAGTGCTTTTATGTTTTTGGGGTCATGTCTAGGGTTTTCCCCCTTTGTTCAATTCCAAAAATGGCCCCATGAACCCTAAAAAGCATGAAAAAACTCACTTTTGGAAACCTTTTGTCACGATCATGACCTAGTGCCCCATAATTTTGCCTCTCTATCACAATCATGCTCTTGGAGTCACAATCGTGACAAAGCCATGTAGCACCCTATGTATGTCTGACAGCCTTCAAGCTTCCTCCTTCTTCTTTGTTCTCAATTGTTTGAATTACAACACAAACACATCAAACACCTTATAAAACATAAAATTAACATTGAATTCATGCTCTAAACCATATAAATACTTAGAATATAACAAACACTAACAATAACACAATTCTAAGCCTATGCATACAATGATCATCTAAGAAACACTTAAAAACACAATAAAACACATAGGAAAACATAGTATGATCTACACCTATCAAGATGTTAAACATATCCAACTTCTTACTTTTCCTATGAAATTTGAATCCTGGATCATACTTAACATTGTGAGCTATCAATTCGGAAAAAAATCCATTCATAATATAAATAGATAGGGAGATAAAAGGTCCTCTTGTCTTAATCAATATTTTACCTCTTTTAAGTGAATTAATTGGTTCACCAGTAATAAAAAAACTATAAGAATTTGTGGAGATGCATTGATCATTTCAATTAATGAAATCTTTAGGAAAAATAAATGCTTCTAGCATATGTAGAATGAAGTTACAACTAGTTAAATTAAAAGTCTTATAAAAATCCACATTTATGGTACAATTCATAAGAGAATTCTTCCTGCAATAGCTCTTGAAAAGTTCATAAGTGAATAATATGTTATCACCTACCAATATCCCTTGGAAAAGAATCTCTTATGACATATTGTTTAAATGTATAAAGGTATTTTTTATTCTTGAGGAAAGCAACTTGATAATGATCTTAAATAAAGTGTCACAATAAGAGATAAGTCTATAGCCTAAAGGGAACCAAGATAAGGAATATTATCAATGAGGGTTATAAAGTTTTTATTTGATTTATGTAAGCATTTTATTCTTCTTAAAGAACTATGATATTGCATTTACAACCATTCTTTTAATAAAAGGCCAAGAATTTTGAAAGAACTGGGCATTTAATCCATTAGGGCTTAGAGAATTATTAGGGTTAAGGTCAAAATTTTGCCTTCTCCACCTCTTCTTTAGTTAAAGATTTTCACAAGTTCACAAATTCCTCAACATAGAAAAATTAGTAATAAATGATTAAAGAATCTATACAAAGGAAGAGCAAATAACTTGGAAGCCATAAGAGTTTTAAAAGTAATTAAAGACCTATTACCTAATATCATCTTTAGAAAGTGCAATTCCTCCATTTTACTTTAACAAGAAAGTGATTCTATTAAGGTTTTCCTTATATTAATTGATTATGAAAATTTTTAGAGCTTTTGTCTCCCTCCTTTAGCTATAGGACACAATATCTTTAGCTTAATAAAGAAGTATAGATCTCTGTAGCTATAAGCATTCAAAGCCATTTTATTTTCCCTTAACAAAGAATTGTCACTTTGATAGAAATTAAGGTCATCTTGAATTTTAGCTTCAATAATAACATTTTGAGTATTACTGAATCGATTGTAATTTATATCTTTAAGATATTTCTTCACCATGTTTAGTTTTTCTTAATATAAATAAAACTTTGTATTTAAGATATTTAAAAGATAAACATCTCATTACAACTTGTGTAAACCCCTTAATCTAAATTAAGAAGTTGTTAAATCAAAATGGGGCTTTCCTAGCTTGATTAGAGAATAAGTCTTGAATAATTAAAGGTTTCTTATTAATGAATAAGGGATTTTCAAATATTGCCTTATTTTAGGAAACTTTAGCAACCACTCTTCATCAACCAATTCCCTATCTAGTTCCTTCCTTATGTTCTAATTCTAATATTTCTTATTGCTCTAAATGTAGAAGTTCCCCTTAAACTTCATATTGGTTACCTCTATGTCATTAACAAACTTTTTAAAATATCTATTGAAATTCTTTGAAAAAAAGTATTACCATTAGATTCAAAGACATGGACATTACTATTAAATTCCTTAATAATGATCCATGGGAGTCAATAAATGTATATATCTCTAAGCTTTCTCTATAAATAACTCTTCTAAACAACAAAGTTAGATTTATAAATTAAAAAAAGAATCTAGTATACTCTTAAACTAAGAAAACACCTAAATGTATAATTTGATCAAAGGAAAAGATCAGAGAGAAATCTATTTAATCTCGGCCTACACCCAGTTGAACATACTTCATTAGTTTATTGTTCTCAAACCTCTCTTAACAGCTATTGGTCCTAGATTAACAACTATTATTTATAATCTACTTGTGTGAGTCATATATGCTTGATGTCGCTTGTGGTGTGAGAGCTTAAATTTGAGATGAGAAACATGGTTTTTTCATTCGTTAGAGTTGATGTACACAATTGTGAGTGAATATTGGTTTTTACACTTGATGGTATATTGAGTGTTTTTCTTGTTTCACTAGCTATGATTGCTTTTATACTACTTTACCCAAATACATCTTACCTTACCCTTATCCACAATACAACCTTGAAAAGTCCTTGGATTCATGATCATGCATGTGACTCTTAGTGGTGGAGAAATGAAATGATTTGCAAAGTTATGGAACGTCATGATCATAAATGGTATTGAGTGTACTGGTGAATATATCTTACTTAAACACATTTTGTCTAAGTCCACCATTAAATTGATTATTAGTAAAAGCATTGAATGTTGAGTTCTTGCTATGGTTTTTGAAATTTATTCATCTTTGCTTATGATTATGTATTCTTGGAAAATATGGGAAATGAGTAAATGTTATAGGTCCATGATTTTTAATATGATGTTTTGCTCAAGGACGGTCAAAAGCTAAGTGTAGGAGAAATTGATATGTGTGTAATTGATTATACATTTAATCCATTACACTTAGTAATTAATGATATGAAAATGCTCAAGATACTCACTTTAGTTCATATATGGTCTTAGGCACAATTCGGAAGTGAAAGAGTTAATATGAGCCAAAAGCACAATATTTGAGTCACTTTCTAGAGATTCACAATCCTTTGTCTTTATGGAGCAAGAATGAGAAAGATTAGAAGAAGAGGAGACAAGCTAAAGCTTAGAAATGAAGGAGTAGGGGACTAACGGCTAAGAAATCAACTTGTCACAGCAATGAGCATTAACTGATGGCTGTGACAAGTTGTCTCACAGACCACTCACAACTATGAGACATCTTTAGATTTAGTTAGACAACCACATTATAAATTAGGAAAATAGACCAATCTAAGCAATAATTATATACACTCGGGTCATTTAACCTTGGTTATGCTATCCCTAATGATTCGAAACCATTGGTTGCCACAAACGAATCTCAACATAACAATTACAGATTATATTGAAATTCTAGCAATAGGTTTGTAATAAAACGATCCAATGGATGCATTAAAATCATCCTTTCACAATACCCAAATAATAAACATAGGATAACACAATAAATCCCTAAAGAGAGTAAGAATAACAAACACAATGAAAAATATGCTTAATCAGGTTCTTCAACATCGATATCACCTCCAAATCAGGTCGGGAAAGCCTAGCCCTTCATGGGTGCCTCCATATGTGAGAACTTTGTTGCCCTCTTCATTTTTGTCTCCTGAGAGCTCCTCTGATTTTTCCTAGACTAAAACACAAACATTTCATGCCTCTCATTCGTCGCATCTCTTCCTTTTTATAAAGCTAGGCTAAAAAATGATGAGGTGTCCATCTTCTCAAGCCTATGAGAAGCTTCTCACGACTGTGAGTGTGTCTCACAATCGTGAGTGGTGTCTTATGGCTATGAGACACCTTGTCACGGCCATGAGCTAATGCTCACTAATCGCAGGTTCCTATATGATAAGTTTTAATATTTTAAAACCTTAATATTTCTGCAAGCGCAGGGTCATTCGTATAATACTTAAGGTGTCGATCCCACAATGAGGGTTAATCTATTCCTAAAATCTAAGGTCGAAGAATATTAAACAGATCTTTAACAGACAATGAAATTAAACACGAGAATTAAATAAATCAACTAAACCAAATCAATTAACAAAACAATAATTGACAATTAACACTTAACGAAAACAATCAACGAACAACGATTAACAATTTCAACTTAAAAACGAATAACAAATAACAAAAATTGATTGATTTATTGAACAATGCTACCACCCTAGAATTCAACCTAGTGAGTTAACCAAAAGAGAAAAAGGGAAAATTATCTATCTTTAATGCTAACCTAACTAATTACGATTTATTGAATTAACAATTCTAGATGATCCTAGAGTCAATTACTCTCTCTCAAGTTATAATTGAACCCTAAAGCATAAGCCGCAATTAGATTATGGGAAGTTGTAATCTCTCAATTAACAACCGATCCAAAACCTAATCAGTTCTCAAGTTCTCTAATAAATAATTGGAAACCTATATATGATCTCTCTACATAAGATTTACCAACCTGATTTAATTCTGAATCTATTAAATTACCTAACTCTCATTGGCCCAATTTAATCAATTTTTCTCTATTCACCCTCTCAGTTTATTATCAAGATCTGAAGTGCAGAATTAAACCACAATTAATTCAATAAACACATAAAACAATCATATTTCATTAAATCAAAAATAATATTCTAAAGGTGAGTGTAGAACATCAATCACAATTCAATTATATCATCAAACTATATACCCCAATTCTATAATCAAATAAAACTAAAATACATAAGAAATAGAATTCAAATGGACAATGGGAGGCCGCAACTTCAAAAAGCTTCTTATTCTGAGAAGCACGTCAAGTCTGCGTCGTCTTCCTCTTCTCTCTTCCTTCTTCTCTTTCTTGATCTCTCAAAGTTCTCTCCTTTAGGGTTTCGTCGTGGTGGTTGATCAAAAGCTCTCTCTTTTTATTCTTGTTGTTCTATTCATGTTTGTTTGTGTTTAGGGTTGAACTAGGGTTTTTCTAGGTTCCAAAAGGTCTAAAAAATCCCTCGAAACGTTAAGTTTGAAAGTCATTGTGCATCTACCGGAAACAAGCCACTATTGTGGCCTATTTCAAGCCTTTCTGTCACGATCGTGCACTACCAAGCCACGATCGTGCACTACCAGGCCAAGATCA
This sequence comes from Erythroxylum flavicans, assembly GCA_027576715.1. Taxonomy (NCBI): domain Eukaryota; kingdom Viridiplantae; phylum Streptophyta; class Magnoliopsida; order Malpighiales; family Erythroxylaceae; genus Erythroxylum; species Erythroxylum flavicans. The sequence goes on along the minus strand of JANZXP010049793.1, from coordinate 7,929 downwards.
TGGGTCATTTTTTAACCCGAATGTCTTCTTAAATGCCTTCATTCTTCTATATTGACCCTGAAATACTAGCAAACACTTCAAGGTACCTCATAGACATAATATTTAAGCTCAAAAGCTTGTACTAACCCCTAAACACTTAAAACACAAATAATTAGCAAACTAACACAATTCTAACCTAAACACATGCTAAATGAATGAATTAATAGCTAAACATATATCAAACTATGCCCCAAAACATGATGCAATTTACATTTATCACTGACAGATGTCATAAGTTGATTTCTTAGTCGTAAATCTCCCACTCCTTCATTTCTATGCTTTAACTTGCTCCTCTTATTCTAATCTTTCTCATTCCTTCTCTACGAAGACAAAAGATTGTGAATCTCTAGAAAATGACTCAAATATTATGATTTTGACTCACTTTAGCTCTTTTACTTCCGAATTGTGCCTAAAACCATACATGAACTAAAGTGAGTATGTTAAGCATTTTCATATCATTAATCACTAAGTGTAATGAAGTAATGTATAATCAATTAAACACATATCATTCATATTATTACACTTTTCAACCTTAAGACTAGTTTCCAAAGCACCTATTTGAATTCACTTTATTTGAAAGAGAAAGTCTTCAGGGACTTATTGCTTTCTAGGATAATTAATGCTCCTTAAATTCTATGATAAAATAGACATTAGGAGGGAATTTGGCTCTTTGAGCCTTTAACATGATACTGCCTACTAGATTTCCTTCTATTATCCATCTATAATTCCTCCACTGAAGAGATAATTTCCTCCTAAGTAAGTTAAGATCTAAGCCTGAAGTAGAAGCTATATATTAAGTGTTTGGGGAGGATATATCTTTTGAATAATATATATCATTTGTTAAGATAGGACCAAGAGGATTCTCATCCTCAATTGCTATTTTACTAATATTTTCATTACAATTTATGCTCATTATGTTAAATTCATCACTAGGAGAAGGCAGAGAGGAAGAAATAAGATTTTGAATATCCTCTTGCAAGGTATCACCATTATGCTTCATAGGATAATCAAGTCTTATTAGCTTAGAAAAGTCACCTCTCTTAAATAACATTCTAGTGTTAGGTTTGCCATGGTTGCATGCATCACATGCATGATAATGTAGCCAAAGTGTCAAAATCAAGAATCCGACACCATGAAAACCCAAAAACCACAAAATCAAACATACATGCAAGGATATGTAAAAGAACATAAAATATAAAGCTTTTACCTTTTGTTTTTCCTCCTTTCTTGTTTCTTCTCCTTGTTTGGGTTATTGCAAATACCAAACTCTTCTTTAATCACCCAAGAACATGTGAAGATCAAGAAGAAACAATTTATAAGGGTGATTTGAGCACCAAACTAGATGAGTTCTAGTAGATGCTCAATACGAAAAGATAGATTAAGAATCTTCTTAAATGCACTTTGATTCATGCAATTCTTACATAAATTGCAAGAACAAGACTCTTGATTCCTCTCTATCACTTTAGAACTCTTCTAGAGCCCCTATCCTCTTACTTGAGTGTATAATAAATGTAAAAACCTTGTGTACATAAGTGAAGAACTCACTTATATACCCATTCGTGCCCTCTGTCATGATTGTGGCCAACAAGGCCACGATCGTGGCCTGGCTCACCTTCGGCCACGATTGTAGCTTATGAGTCACAATCATGGCCTGCTTAAATTTTGCCATACACATTATGTTTTTCATTTAATCTTTTATGTGTGTGACCCTTAAGTTCCCGGATATTTTAGACACCTGAATTAACTCTTATTTCAATCAAACCATGAAGGGTTTCATGATGCCAATTTGCTGGAATATAAGTGGATTAACACACAAACTCTTCGATAGTTAATCATCTAACTTACAAACCTTTCCATAGACAATTACCGTGCAATTCTTCCTTTCACCATACTATACTGCACTTGCTTCGGAGTATGGGCTATGTGTCAACTACCACTAGACTGACTATGTCACATCTAGTCTAAGTAATGTTAGTTCTAGTCCTGGATCTCATTACTCTTATATGTCATTGAAGACTCTCTTCATGACACATAACTACTCTGGCTAGAGACTCCTAAGTAATGACCCTGACAAATGGTCGTGGGTATCATCTCCTTCTATTAAAAGTGGTAAATCCTTTATTGGCTACTTAATTACCTTCGAATACAAATAGTTGTACCCAATCACCACCCTAAAAGTGACCTCGTCTTAAGATAACAAGGAATGATGTCAAAGAATAGGATTCGTATCCAAGATATCCTTGAGTACCTCAATTCTAAGGATATTTACACCATTGCTATGATGAGATTAATCATTGACATTCGACAGACCATCAATATGATAATCTCATAGTGGGTCATCCGATGTACTTACTATGTTTTGTATGATGGACTTCATTAATTCAATTTAATATCAATATCAATTCATATATAAACAAATATCAAATCAATAAAAAATGCCTTTCGCTTTATTAATTAAAATAAAGTTTGTATAAAAGTGGTAAAGGTGATTGCTTTTAGAGCACTACTCTAACAATCTCCTACTTGCACTAAAGTCAATCGCCTTTGTATCTAATACCATAAGCAAGTACACAAGAATCAAATTTTGTTTGAGGAAGTAGCTTAGTCAAAGGATCAGTGATGTTCTAATTTGTGGGCACTCTCTCTATCTTCACATCACCTCTATCAATTATCTCTTTGATCCGGTGATATCTCCTAAACACGTGCTTGGACCTCTGATAAGACCTCGATTCCTTGGCTTGAGCAATTGCCCCATTGTTGTCACAGTATAACAATATTGGGTCTACTATGCTAGGAACCACTCTAAGTTCTATAACGAACTTCTTAATCCAAATAGCTTCTTTTGTCACTTCCACAGCTGCAATGTACTCTGACTCAGTCATCGAATTTGTAGTCATCTCTTATTTGGAACTTTTCTAACCGACTGCTCCACCATTCAGTGCGAAAACATAACTTGACTGGGATTTGGAGTTATCCTGGTTAGATTGAAAACTAGCATCTATATGCCTGCTCACTTCCATATATCAAGAATACATCTTTAGTCCTTCTCAAGTACTTTAGGATATTCTTGACAGTCACCCAGTGACCTTTACCAAGATCCGATTGATATCTACTTGTAACACTTAGAGCATACGATATATCGGGTCTTGTATATAACGAAACATACATGATTGATCCTACTGCCGAAGCATATAGGATCATTCTCATGCGAGTCCTCTCATCTTACATCTTAAGACATATAGATTTCGAGAGTTTTATCTCATAAGTTATGGGAAGAAACCCTCTCTTGGATTGCTCCATGCTAAACCTATTTAACACTTTGCCTACGTATGTTGATTATGAAAGACCTAGCAACTTTCTTGATCTATCTCTATAGATCTTTATTCCCAATATATATGTTGCTTCTCCAAGGTCTTTTATGGAAAAATTCTAGGACAACCAAACTTTGACTGATTGCAAACTTGAGATATCATTTCCTATTAGTAATATGTCATCTATATATAATATGAGGAATATGATAGCACTCCCACTAACCTTCTTGTACACATAAGGTTCATCAGGATTTTGTAAGAGACCAAACTCTTTGATTGTCTCATCAAATCGGATGTTCCAACTCCTAGATGCTTGCTTCAATCCATAAATGGATTTTTGAAGCTTGCATACCTTTCTGCCATCTCTAGATACGAAGCCCTCAGGTTGTATCATATATACATCCTCAACTAGGTTTCCATTCAGGAAAGTTGTCTTCACATCCATCTGCCATATTTCATAATCATAATAAGCAGTAATGGCTAGGAGCATTCTAATGGATTTAAGCATAGCTACGGGGCTAAAGGTCTCATCATAGTCAACTTCTTGTCTTTGACGATAACCTTTAGCGACTAGCCTCGCTTTATAGGTAATCACATTACCTTTTATGTCGATTTTCTTCGTGAAAGTCCACTTGTAAACCTTTCGGGTGGGTCAACCAAAGTCCATACTTAGTTTTCATACATGGAATCCATTTCGGAATTCATGGCTTTAAGCCATTTTTCAAATTCTGAACTCTTCAAAGCCTCTTCATAGGTTGTAGGTTTATTGTCCTTTATGAGCAATGCATCATTTTGTTCGCTTACGAGAAACCCATATCTCTTTAGAACACTACGTATCCTACCTGACCTACAAACATGTTATGTGTTAGAAGGTTCAACTGTTGTTTCATCTCTATGAACAACAATTTCAGGTTCAGGCAATTGATTTGCATATGTTTGAGCATCTCGAAGTTCATCAAGTTCAATTTTTCTCCCACTATCTTCTCTTAGAAGAAACTCTTTCTCTAAAAAGGTAGCATGCTTTGAGACAAACACCTTTTGCTCTAAAGTATTATAGAACTGATATCCAATTGTTTCTTTAGGATATCCTATAAACAGACATTTATCATACTTCGCTTCAAGCTTGTCTGATTGAATCCGCTTCACATAAGCTGGACAACGCCAAAATTTCATATGAGAAAGATAAGACCTTTTGTTAGTCCATATCTCATATGGAGTAACTTCAACTGCCTTTGAAGGGACTCTATTTATCACATAAACAGTAATCTTGAGTGCATAACCTCAAAAGGATTTTGATAGATCTGCTAAGCCTATCATCGACCTTACCATGTCTAACAAGGTTCGGTTTCTCCTTTCAGCCACAACATTTTGTTGTGGTATGTAAGGTGGAGTCCACTGGGATACTATCCCATTATCTTCGAGATAAGATAGAAATTCCTCGTTTAAGTATTCACCAGATCTGATCGAAGTGTCTTAATACTTCTGCTGAGTTATTTCTCTACTTTATGTCTAAATTGTTTAAACATTTCAAATGCTTTAGGCTTGTATCTTATTAGATACATATACCCATATTGTGAATAATCATCGATAAAAGTAATGAAGTACACAAAACCACCTCTGGCATAAATGGACATTGGACCACGTACATAAGAATGTATTGGGTCTCATAACCAATTCATTCATTCACCTTTTCCTTTAAAAGGTAATTTAGTCATCTTGCCTAGTAAGCAAGATTCACATGTATCATATGATTCATAATCAAATGACCCTAAGCTACCATTCTTGTGTAGCTTAATCATGCGTTTCTTACTTATATGGCCAAGTTGACAATGCCATAAGTATGATGATTTTAGGTTATCTCGTTTTTGTCTTTTATTATCATTGATAATTAAGATTGGATTGAACATTATCTAGTATGTAAATTCCATTGCATAATGTAGCAGTACCATATAACATTTCATTCAACTTAATTAAACAACCATTGCTTGAAAAAGTTAAATGAAATCCCATTTTATTAAGACATGAAACAAATACAATTTTTTTTAGTCACAACTGGTACATGATAGCAATTTTCCATAGTTAACTCTAGCCTACTAGGAAGATACAAAACATATGTTCCTACAGCTAATGCAGTAACTTTTGCTCCATTTTCACACGTAGGTCCATCTCTCTCTTCTTGAGCAGTTTACTATCCCTGAGACCCTATATATCAACACATATGTGTGAGCCATATCTGGCATCTAATACCCAAATGTTATGATCAGAAATAGTGTTAAACTCAATGACAAATATCTTACCTGAAGTGGTTGGTGGGGCATCTAATGCCTTCTTTTGGTTCAGTGACTCCAGATAAGCTTTGCAGTTCCTCTTCCAATGTTCTTCTTTGTTGTAATGGAAGTATATCCACTTTGGTGCTGTGTCTTTTTCCTTTTTCTTGACTACACCTCCAACTGGTCTCTTAGACTTCTTCTTCCTCTTTTAGTTCTTCTTTTGAGAACTCGAAGCAGAGTCCACTAGCATCATAGCCTTACTATCCTTCTTGACAGTTTGCTCAGCTATTTTTAGTAGATTAATCAGCTAAGGTATTGTCATCGATATTTGGTTTATCCGATAGTTAAGCACAAACTATGAATAACTATCGGTCAAACCAGTCAGAATTTCGTCTATACTTAATTCATGATCTATAATGAAACCCAAACTACCTAACCTCTCAATATATGCATTCATCTTCAGTGCATACTACACTAGAGATGATCCCTCAGCCATCTTAGAACGGAAAAGCAACCTCGAGGTCTTGAACCTTTTAGACCGAGCTGGCTCATCAAACATTTCCCTCAGATGGTAAACTATAAGCATCTATAGCCTCATGCTGCTTTTGCAGTTCTTGTGACATAAAGTCCAGCATTATACAGGTAGCCAACTCACTATCATCCAGTAGCTTCTTGTATGCTTTCTGATCTTCATCAGATGCATCGACAACAAGGGGATCAGGAAGTGGTTTATCTAGGACATATCTTAGTTTTTTAGATTTGAGAACAATTCTCAAAATCCTTAGCCAATCCAAGAAGTTAGGTCCCGTGAGTTTGTTGGAATCTAGTAGGGAGCGTGGGTTCACACTAAAAGACATCGTATGATTCGATAACCTAGAAGAATGAGAGAAAGTTTTAGACACTTAATGCATATCTATAAGGAATTTAATAACATGCATCATGGGTCCCATTATTCTTATTCAAATCCATAGCCCTCATTATGAATTCAAGGAAACTTATAGTTTCCTTAACGAGTCGATATTTGATATCACCAAGAATGACCTTGAGTTTGCCAAACAAGCCACCTTAGGTCAATCGGTAGGTATCATTCATACCAATTGCATTCAATTATGCATCTATTGACTTGTGCCATCAACTGTTGATTTAGCACACTCTTTGGGTTATCAACTCTTGATTTATATACATCCCATGTATATAACCCAACTTCGCCTCTATCCACGTTGACCTTGGGTTTGCCCAACAAATCAACACTTCCAGTTAGGACCAACCCATTAATCTAGAAATCTAATTTCCATAGTTTGAACATATTCGTGTAGAGCGGGCTTGGGTTTGCTTAACAATCTAACTCTAAAAGAACTCTGGTTCTTGCATATCAATGGAAGACATAAGTCCTAATATTTTGGTTGAGGGATTTGTCCTTTAGTTTCATCAATAATTGGATGATCTTAATTATGTATATCATATATACATTTAGATTATGGATAACTCAATTAAATTGAGCCTATGTCCATAATTACCCTTAAAATGCATCTAATGCATGTATCACACAAAGGACGTTTAAATTTAGGTTGTGACTTGACTATGCATCTAAAGTTCATGATTTAATTCAAATCTTGAACCTAATGGGCTACTAGTGTTAGTCTTGGCTAATCCGAATTATGAATGTGATTCGATTAGGAACCCTAAAATGCAATTATTTTGATGTCCAGATTAAACACTTTAATCCTAGTTTATATGCCTTTATCTAGCCACACTAGAAATGCGATGCTCTACTTGGATTAATTCTAAATTAATCCCTAGGGTTTCCAAAATTTTCGTATATCCCTAGGGCATCTCAAATTTATCTAAACAATTTTAGCACTAGCCAAAATTATCTTGACAGCTAAAATCGTCAATATAAATAAGTTGACTTATTAGACACTAAAGAGACCGATTCGATATTCGAAAAATTGTCAGAACCCTAATTTCAAGCACATGCATTAGGAATATTATTTTCATCAAAAATAATACATTTCTTATCACGTAAGAACCTTATTTAAGTCTCATAACTGAAATACATACATTATAAGTCATTAAGTAAGTCAACTCCAACTTTCAAAAAGTTGTCCAATGTTGACTTTGACTTTATTTACTAATTGAATAAAATTCAATTAACTCTGGAAAAATTCCAGAGTGTTATACACATTCTAAATGTGTCTAATAATAAATTCCAGAAACTAATTCCTAGGATTTATCTATTAAAAATTGGAATAAGCCAGCACATCATATGTGTATGACACTTGTCACATTACTTCTAACAACAAACATTA
>JANZXP010049772.1:0-11643 GCA_027576715.1 Erythroxylum flavicans | reverse complement strand
ACCCTAATAATCCTCTCCAATTCAAATTATCACTCACAAAGCCTATTTTTCAAAAATCACACTTATTCACACTTATATCGGGAAGAATGTCATGAATGCATGAACAGACATTTTTCATGTGCACATATCACTGTTCACAAATGCATGGGCATGAGATGTGTTGTCCTACTTTCACTGATTGACCTCACTTGTACCCGTTTCTAGGGTTTAACCCGTTTCATGGAAACGGGATGTTACAGTTTTGCCCACCGAAGGTGCCCAACGGGTGCTTAGTGATCGTGCCAACTGCCTGTTTTCCCACAAAAGGTGCCCAATGGGTTGTTTTGCCTACCGATGGTGCATCGCGACTGTGCCAACGGACTGCTTTCCACCAAAAGTGTGCCACCAGGTTGTTTTTCCCACCAAAGGGGCCTAGTGACTGTGCCAACGAGCTGTTTTCCCTACCAAAGGTGCCCAACGGGTTGTTTTTCCCACCAACGGTGCCTAGTCACCATGCCAATGGGCTGTTTTGCCCACCGAAGGTGCCTATTGACCATGCCAACGAGTTGTTTTGCCCACCAAGGTTGCCTAGACACCTTGCCAACGAGCTGTTCTTCCCACCGAAGTTGTTCAACTGACTGTTTTTCCCACCAAAGGTCCCTATCGAACGTGCCAATGGGTCGTTTTGCCCACGGAAGGTGCCTAGTGACCTTTATAATAGGTTGTTTCACCCACCAAAGGTGCCTAATGACCATGTCAACGGGTTGTTTTTTCCACCGAAGGTGCCCAGCGACCATTCGAATGGGATGTTTGGCCCATCGAAGAAGCCTAGTGACTGTGCCAACAGGTTGTTTTGGCCACCGACAGTGCCTGGCGACTGTGCCAATGGAGTGTTTTGCCCACCGAGGGTGCCTAGGGACTATGGCAACGGGCTGTTTTACCCACCGAAGGTACCCAACGTGCTCTTTTTCCCACCGAAAGTGACTAGTGACCGTGTTAACGGGCTGTTTTACCCATCGAAGGTAACCAATGGGCTGTTTTTCCCACCGAAGGTGGCTAGACACCATTCCAGTGGGCTGTTTTACCTACCGATGGTGCCTAGTGACTATGCCAACGAGTTGTTTTGCCCACCAAGGGTACCTAGGGATCGTTCCAATAGGCTGTTTTACTCACCAAACATGCCAAACGACCTTTTTTTCCCATTGAGGTTGCATAGCAACAGGGCCAACAAGCTGTTTTTCCCACCAAAAGTGCCCCAATGGCTGTTTCTCCCACAAAAGGTGCCTAGTAAATGTGCCAATGGGTTGTTTTGCCTACTGAAGGTGCCCAATTGACTGTTTTTCCCACCAAAGGTGCCTATCGAATGTGCCAACGGGCAATTTTGCCCGCGAAAGGTGCCTAGTGACCTTTCGAACGGGTTGTTTTGCCCACCGAAGGTGCCGAACGACCGTGCCAACAGGCTGGTTTGCCTACCGAAGGTGCCTAGTGACCATGCCAGTGTGCTGTTTTACCCACTGACGGTGCCTAGAAATCGTGCCAATGGGTTGTTTTATGCATCGAAGGTGCTCAACGGGCTATTTTTCCCACCGAGGTTGCCTACCAACTATGCGAATGGGCTGTTTTACCCACCAAAGGTGCCCCATTTACTGTTTCTCTCACAAAAGGTGATTAGCAAATGTGCCAACGGGCTATTTTGCCCACCGAAGGTGCCCAATTGGTCGTTTTTTCCACCAAAGGTGCCTATCGAACGTGCCAACGGGCTGTTTTACCCACCGAAGGTGCCTGGTGGTCTGTTGAACGGGTTGTTTTGCCTATTGAAGGTGCCTAACGCCCGTGCCAATGGGTTGTTTTGCCCACCTAAGGTGCCTAGTGACCATTTGAACGGGTTGTTTTGCCCATTAAAGATGGCTGGCGACCGTGCCAACAGACTGTTTTGCCTACCGTGGGTGCCTCACATCCGTGCCAATGGACTGTTTTATCCATCGAGGGTGCTTAGGTACTGTGTCAATGAGTTATTTTACCCATCAACGGTGCCCAACGGGCTATTTTTCCCACCAAATGTACATAGCCACCATGCAAACGGGCTATTTTGCCCATCAAAGATGCCCAACCGACTGTTTTTCCACCAAAGGTGCCTAGACACTTTTCCAACGGGCTCTTTTGCTCATCGAAGCTGCCTAATGCCCGTTCAAAGGAGTTGTTTTGCCCACTGAGGGTGCCTACCGACCTTGCCAACGGGTTGTTTTACCTACTGAAGGTGCCCCATTGGCTATTTTTCCCACCAATGGTGCGTACTGAATGTGCCAATAGGCTGTTTTGCCCACCGAAGGTGCCTAGTGACCATTCAAACGGGTTGTTTCATCCATCGAAGATGCCTAACGACTGTGCCGATGGGCTATTTTCATCATCAAAGGTGCCCAGCGACTGTGCCAACGGGCTGTTTTACCCTCCGAAGATGCCTAATGGACTCTTTTGACCACCGAAGACGTCCATCAAGTTGTTTTTCCACCAAAGGTGTCTAGCGAACGTCTCGCTCGGTTCTTTTGCCAGCCGAAGGTGCCTAGCGACCATACCAACTGGCTGTTTTGCCCACACAAACTACCTATCGACCATGTCAACGGGCTGTTTTGTTCACTGAGCTACCTAGAGAACATGTCAATGGGCTGTTTTGCCCATCGAGGGTGCCTAGCGACAGTGCCAACGGGCTACTTTACCCACCGAAGGTGCCTAACGGGTTGTTTTGCCCAGCGATGGTGCCTAGCAACACCATCAACGGGCTGTTTTCCCACCAAAGGTGTGCCAACAGACTATTTTTCCCACCAAAGGTGCCTAGCGACCGGGACAACTGACTGTTTTGTCCACCAAAGGTGCCCAACAGGCTATTTTTCCCACCGAAGATGCGTAGCCATCGTGCCAACGGGTTGTTTCTCCCACCGAAGGTGCCTAGTGGCCATGCCAATAGGTTGTTCCTCCCACCGAGGGTGCCTAGCGATCATGTCAATAGGCTATTTTGCCCAACGAAGGTGCCCAACTGGCTATTTTTCCCATAAGAGGTGCTTAAAAATCGTGCTAACGGGCTGTTTTGCCAATCGAAGGTGCCTATTGACCATTCAAACCCGTTATTTTTCCCATCGAGGATGCCTAGCAATCGTGCCAACGGGCTGTTTTGCCCACTGAGGGTGCCTGACGATGGTCCCAATGGACGGTTTTGCTCATCGAGGGTGCCTAGGGATAGTGCCAACGGTCTGGTTTATCCATTAAATGTGCCTAACGGCCCGTTTTCCCCACCGAAGGTGCGTATAGACTGTGCCATCGAGTTGTTTTGCCTGCCAAAGGTGCCCAACGGACTATTTTTCCTGTCGAAGGTGCCTAGCCACCGTGCCAACAGGCTGTTTTGCCCATTGAAGGTGCCTAGTGACCATGCCAACTAGTTGTTTTGCCCACCGAGGGTGTCTCGCGACCTTGCCAACGAGCTATTTTGCCCACCAAAGGTGCCCAATAGGCTGTTTTTCTCAGCAAAGGTGCCTATTGAACGTGTCAGCGGGCTGTTTTGCCAATCAAAGGTGCCTAATGACCCTTGCCAATGGGTTGTTTTGCCCATCGAAGGTACCTAGTGACCATTCGAAAAAGCTATTTTGCCCATCAAAAATACCTAGCGACCATGCGAACGGGCTATTTTGCCCAACGAGGGTGTCAGGCGACTATGCCAATAGACTATTTTGCCCAGCAAGGGTGCCTAGGGACTGTGCCAACAGGTTGTTTTACTCATCGAAGGTGCCCAACGGGCTATTTTCCCCACCAAAAGTGGCTAGCGACTAAGCTAATGGGTTGTTTTGACCGCCAAGGGTTCCTTATGGGCTGTTTTTCCCATCAAAGTTGCATAACCACTGTGTCAACGAGCTATTTTACCCACTGAAGATGCCCAACTGACTGTTTTTTACCAAAGGGGTCTAGCGGATGTCCCAACGGGCTATTTTGCCAGCCAAAGGTGCCTAACAACCATGCCAACTAGCCATTTTGCCCACCCAATATGCGTAACCACCGTGTCAACGGGTTGTTTTGCCCACTGAGCTGCCTAGCGACTATGCCAATGGGCTGTTTTGCCCAACAAGGGTGTCTAGAGACCCTGCCAATAAGCTGTTTTACCCACCAAAGGTGCTTAGCGAGCATGTTAACGAGCTATTTTGCCCACCGAAGGTGCCCAACGGGTTGTTTTACCCCCCGATGGTGCCTACAAACAATGCCAACGAATTGTTTTCCCACCAAAGGTGTGCCAACAAGATGTTTGTCCCACCAACGGTGCCTAGCGACTGTGCCAACAGGCTGTTTTGCCCACCAAAGGTACCCAACGGGCTATTTTTCCCACCAAAGGTGCCTAGTGACCATACGAACGAGTTGTTTTGCCCACCGAAGGTGCCCAATGGGCTGCTTTTCCCATCGAAGGTGTCTAGCCACCGTTCCAACGGACTGTATTGCCTACCGAAGGTGCCTAGTGACAACACCAACGAGTTGTTTTACCCACTGAGGGTGCCTAGCGACCTTATCAATGGGCTGTTTTTCCCACCAAAGGTGTTCAGCAGATTGTTTTCCCAACCAAAGATGCCTTTCGAATGTGACAATTGGCTGTTTTGCCTACCGAAAGTGCCTAGTGACCTTTGTAATGGGTTGTTTCAACTACCGAAAGTGCCTAACAACTGTGTCAATGGGCTATTTTTTCCACCGAAGGTACCTAGTGACCATTAGAACGGGACGTTTTGCCGATCGAACATGCCTAGTGACTATGTCAATAGGCTTTTTTGGCCACCGACAGTACCTGGCAACTGTGCCAATGGACTGTTTTGCCCACTGAGGATGCCTAGGAACTGTGCCAATGGGCTAATTTACCAACTGAATGTGCCCAACGTGCTGTTTTTCCCACCAAAAGTGCCTAGAGACTGTACCAACGGGCTGTTTTGCCCACCAAAGACGCCCAATCGGCTATTTTTCACCCCGAAGGTGCCTAGCCACCGTTCCAACGGGTTGTTTTAACCATTGAAGTTACCTAGTGACCTTGCGAACGAGTTGTTTGCCCACCGAGGGTGCCTAAGGATCATACCAACGGGCTGTTTTACCGGCCAAAGGTGCCCAACTACCTTTTTTCCCTATCGAGGTTGCATAACAACAGTGCCTACGAGCTATTTTGCTTACCAAAAGTACCCCACTAGTTGTTTCTCCCATAAAAGGTGCCTAGTGAGCATGCCAATAGGCTTTTTTGCTTGTTGAAGGTGCCTAATTGGCCGTTTTTCCCACCAAAGGTGCCTATCAAATATGCCAACCTGCAGTTTTGCCCATAGAAGGCGCCTAACGACCGTGCCAATAGGCTATTTTGCCCACCGAAGGTGCCTAGTGACCATGCCAGTCAGCTGTTTTACCCACTGAGAGTGCCTAAGAACCGTGCCAATGGCCTATTTGACCCATTGAAGGTGCCTAATAGGCTATTTTTCACACTGATATAGGCCAACTATGCCAATGGGTTGTTTTGCCCACCAAATGTGCACCACTTACTGTTTCTCCCACAAAAGGTGACTAGCAAATGTGCCAACGGCCTGTTTTGCGCATCAAAGGTGCCCAATAGGTTGTTTTTCCCACGAAAGGTGCCTATCAAATGTACCAAAGGGCTGTTTTGCCCACCAAACGTGCCTAGTGACCTTTCGAACGGGTTGTTTTGCCCACCTAAGGTCCTTAACGACCATGCCAACAGGCTGTTTTGCTCACCGGAGGTGCTTAGTAACCTTTCAAACGAGCCGTTTTGCCCATCGAAGATGCCTAACGACCATGACAATAGGGTGTTTTGCCCATTGAGGGTGCCTGCTGACAGTGCCAATGGACTGCTTTGCCCACCGAGGGTGCCTAAGGACTATACCAACAAGCTGTTTTACCCACCGAAGGTGCCCAACGGGCTTTTTCCCACCGAAGGTACCTAGCGACCATGCCAACAGGCTGATTTGCCCATCGAAGGTGCCCAACTGGTTGCTTTTCCCACCGAAGTTGCCTAGCCACCTCTCCAACGGGTTGTTTTGCCCATCGAAGGTGCCTAATACCCATGCCAACGAGTTGTTTTGCCCACTGATGGTGCCTACCAACCTTGCCATCAGGCTGTTTTGCCCACTGAAGGTGCCTCACTGGCTGATTTTCCCACCAACAGTGCCTACCAAATGTGCCAATAGGTTGTTTTTCCCATCAAAGGTCCCTAGTGACATTTCGAACGGGTTGTTTCACCCATCGAAGGTTCCTGGGGATCATGCCAATGGGCTGTTTTACTCACAAAAGGTGCCCAACGACCTTTTGTCCCACCGAGGTTGCATAGCAACCATGCCAACGGGTTGTTTTGCCCACCAAAAGTGCCCCACTGGCTATTTCTCCCACAAAAAGTGCTTAGTGAACGTGCCAACACGCTATTTTGCCCACAGAAGTTGCCCAATTGGTTGTTTTTCCTACCAAAGTTGCCTATCGAATGTGTCAACGGACTGTTTTCCCACCAAAAGTGTGCGAACTGGTTGTTTTTCCCACCAAAAGGGCCTAGTGACTGTGCCAAGGGGTTGTTGTGCCCACCGAAGGTGCCCAACAGGCTATTTTCCTAATGAAGGTGGCGAGAAACAAAGCCAACTAAATTAAATGGGCTGTTTTGCCCACCGGAGGTGCCTAGTGACCTTTCTAATGGGTTATTTCACACACTGAAAGTGCTTAACGATCGTGTCAACAGGCTATTTTTTTTCACCAAAGTTGCCTAGTGACCATTCGAATGGGATGCTTGGCACATTGAAGATGCCTAGCGAATGTGCCAATAGGCTATTTTGGCCACTGACGGTGCCTGGCGACTGTTCGTATGGATTGTTTTGCTCACCAAAAATGCCTAAGGACTGTGCTAATGCGCTGTTTTACCCACCGAAGGTGCCCAACGTGTTGCTTTTCCCACCAAAAGTGCCTAGCGACCATGTCAACGAGCTGTTTTACCCACCGAAGGTGCCCAATGGGCTATTTTTCCCACCTAAGGTTCCCTACCAACTATGCCAATGGGCTATTTTGTCCATCAAAGGTGCCCCACTTACTATTTCTCCCATAAAAGGTGACTAGCGAACGTTCCAGTAGGCTGTTTTGCCCACCGAAAGTGCCCAACTGGTTGTTTTTCCTATCAAAGGTGCCTATCTAATGTGCCAACGGGCTATTTTGCCCACCGAACGTGCCTAGTGACCTTTCGAACGGGCTATTTTACCACCGAAGTTACCTAATGACCATGCCAATGGGCTGTTTTGCTCACCGAATATGCCTAGTGACCTTTTGAACGTGCTATTTTGCCCATCGAAGATGCCAAATGACCATGTCAAAAGGCTGTCTTGCCCACCAAGGGTGCTTTACGACTATGCCATTGGACTGCTTTGCCCACCAAGGGTACCTAGGGACTGTGTCAATGGGCTGTTTTACCAACTGAAGGTGCCCAACAGGTTTTTTTCCCACCAAAGGTGCCTAGTAACCGTGCCAATGGGCTGTTTTGCTCACTAAAGGTGCCCAACGGGCTGCTTTTCCCACTGATGGTGCCCAGCCACCTTTTCAACGAACTATTTTGCTCACTGAAGGTGCCTAATGCCCATGCTAATGAGTTGTTTTGCCCACCAAAGGTGCCTACCAACCTTGCCAACGGGCTGTTTTACCTACCGAAGGTGCCCCACTGGCTGTTTTTCCCACCAATAGTGCCTAGTGAATGTGCCAACGGGCTATTCTTCCCATCTAGGGTCCCTATTGACCATTCGAACGGGATGTTTTGCCCACCAAAGGTGCCTAACCACTGTGGCAATGGCCTGTTTTACCCACCGAGTGTGCCTAGGGACCATGCCAACAAGCTGTTTTGCCCACCGAAGGTGTCTAGCCACCATTCCAACAGGCTGTTTTGCCCATCGAAAGTGTCTAGTGACCATGCCAATGAGTTGTTTTGCCCACCGAGGGTACCTAGCGACCTTGCCAACAAGCTGTTTTGCCCACGGAAGGTGCCCAGCTGGCTGTTTTTCCCACCAAAGATGCCTAGCGACTGCGTCTAGTGACCGTGCCCATTAAAGGTGCCCAACGGGTTGTTTTGCCCACCGATGGTGCCTAGCAACTGTGCTAGCAGACTGTTTTCCCACCAAAGGTGCCTAGCGATTGTGTCAATGGGTAATTTTCCCACCGAATGTGCCCAATTAGCAGTTTTTCCTATTGAATGGGCCTTGTGGTTGTGCCAACGGGATGTTTTGCCCATCGAAGGGTTCTAGCCACCATGCCAACGGGTTGTTTTACCCACCGAAGATGCCCAACAAGCTATTTTTCCCAACGATGGTGGTGAGAAACAAAGCAAACGGACTATTTTGCCCACTGAAGGTGCCCAACGACTGTTCGAAAGAGTTGTTTTTCCACCGAAGGTTCCTAGCGATCGTGCCAAGGGGTTGTTTTACTCGGAAAAGTTACCCAACGGGCCATTTTACCTATCAATAATGCCTAGTAACCGTGCCAAAGGGCTGTTTTGCCCACTGAAAGTGCCTAGCAACCTTGTGAATGGGATGTTTTGCCCACCCAAGGTGCCTAGCGGCTGTATGAATGGGTTATTTTGCCCATGGTGCGTAATAACCATGCCAATAAGCAATTCTACCCACCCAAGCTACCTAGGGGCCTTGCCAATGGGTTCTTTTGCCCATCGAAGGTGCCCAACGGGTGCTTAGCGATCATGCTAACATACTGTTTTCCTACCGAAGGTGCCCAACGGGTTGTTTTGCCCACCAATGGTGCCTATATGCTGTGCCATCATACTATTTTCCCACCAAAAGTGTGCCAACGGGTTGTTTTTCCCTACCAAAGGGGCCTAGCGACTGTGCCAATGGGCTGTTTTGGCCACCGAAGGTGCCTAACGAGTGATTTTTCCTGCCAAAGGTGCCTAGTCACCATGCCAACGGGCTGTTTTGCCCACCAAAGGTGCCTAGTGACCATGTTAATGGGTTGTTTTGTCCACCGAGGGTGCCTAGCAATCGTGTCAACATGTTGTTTTGCCTATCAAAGGTGCCTAAATGGCTGTTTTCCCTACCAAATGCGCCTAACAAATGTGCCAACGGGCTATTTTGCCCGCTGAAGCTGCCTAGTAACTATACGAACAGACAACAGGTTGTTTTACCCACCAAAGATGCTCAAAAGGTTGTTTTGCCCACCGAGGGTGCCCAGCGACTGTGCCAAGGGCTGTTTTGCCTACTGAAGGTGCCCAACTGACTATTTTTCTAACCAAAGGTGCCTAGTGAACATGCCAACTGGCTCTTTTACAAATCGAGGGTGCCTAGTGATTGTACCAATGGGCTGTATAGCCCACTGTGGGTGTCTAGGGACTATGCGAACGGGATATTTTTCCCATCAAAGGTGCCCAACGGGCTATTTTTCCCACCTAGGGTGCCTAGCAACTGTGCCAACGGGTTGTTTTGCCCACAGAAGGTGACTAACGATTGTGTCAACGGGCTATTTTTCCCATCGAAGGTGACTAGTGACCGTTTTAATGGGTTGCTTTTCCCATGGAAGGTGGCTAGTGATTGTGCCAACGGGTTATTTTACCCATATAAGGTGCCTAGCGACTATGCAAACGGGCCTTTTTCCCCACCGTAGGTGCCTAGCGGCTGTGCCAATAGGCTTTTTTACCCACCGAAGGTGCCCAATGGGTTGTTTTTCTGGTCAAAGGTGCCTAGCAACTGTGCCAACGGGTTGTTTTGCCCATCAAAGGTGCCTAGCGACTGTGCCAATGGGTTATTTTACCCACCTAAGGTACCTAGCGACCGTTCGAACGGGTTGTTTTACCCACTGAAGCTGTTTATCGAGTTTTTTTACCCACATATAGTGCATAGCAACCGTGTCAACGAACTATTTTGCCCATCGAAGGTGTGCCAACGACTTATGTTTCCCTTTGAATGTGTCTAGCAACCGATGCCAATGGGCTATTTTGCGCATTGAGAGTGGCTAATGTTCATGCCAACGGACAGTTTTTTCCACCAAATGTGTCGAGTGACTGCACCAACAGAGTATTTTGCCCACAACAGGTGTGCCAACGGGTAATTGTTTTGACAAAAGGTGCCTAGCATCCTTTTAAGTGGGCTGTTCTACCCATTGATGGTGCCCAACGGGCTATTTTTCCTACCAAGGGTGCCTAGCAACTGTGCCAATGGGCTATTTTGCATGTCGAAGGTGACTAGTGACCATTCCAACGGGTTAATTTCCCATTGAAGGTGACTAACGACCATTCCAATGGGCTTTTTTACCCACCGAAGATGGCCATTAACCATGTGAACTGGTTGTTTCCCGCCGTATGTACCTATCAATCGTGCCAATGGGCTTTTTTACCCATCGAACGTGCCCAATGGGCCATTTTTCCCACTGAGGATGCCCAACGGGCTGTTTTTCCCATCGAAAGTGCCCAATGGGCTATTTTACCCATCAAAGGAGCCAAGTGACCATGCCAACGGGTTGTTTTGCCCATCAATAGTGCCTAGTGACCGTGCCAACGGACTATTTTGCCTATCGAAGGTGTGCCAATGGGCTATTTTTCCTACTAAAGGTGCTTAGAGATGTGTCAACAAGTTGTTTTGCACGCCGAAGGTGCCCAACGGTTCGCTTTTCCCATCGACAGTGCCTACCCACTGTGTCAACGGGCTATTTTGCCCACTGAAGGTACCTAGCAACCATGCCAACAGGTTGTTCTGTGCACCGAGGCTACCTAACAACTGTGCCAAAGAGCTGTTTTGCCCATCGAAGGTACCCAACTAGTTGTTTTTCCCACCAAAGGTGCCTAGCCAATGTGTCAACGGGCTGTGTTTACCCATCGAAGGTGCCTAGTAACCATTCCAACTAGCTGTTTTTCCCATCGAAGATGTCCAACGGGTTGTTTTTTCCATTGAAGGTGCCCAATGGGCTGTTTTACCCATCGAAGGTGCCTAGCAACCAAGCCAATGGGTTATTTTGCCCACCGATGGTGCTTAGCGATCATGCCAACGGATTGTTTTGCCCACCGGGTTGTTTTTTCCACCGAAGATGTTTAGCGACGTCCCAACGAGCTATTTTCTGCACCGAAGGTGCGCAACGTGCTCTTTTTTCCCACGAAAGGTGCCTAACCATCATGCCAGCAAGCTATGTTGCCCACCGAAGATGCCCAACCAGTTGTTTTTCCACGAAAGGTGTCTAGTGGACGTTCCAATGCATTGTTCATCCAGCTGAAGTTACCTAGATACCATGCCAACTGGCTGTTATGTCCAACGAAGCTACCTAGCGACTGTGTCAATGGGCTGCTTTGCCCACTGAACTACCTAGCGTCTATGCCAATGAGCTGTTTTGCCCATCGGGGTACATAGCCACTATGCCAATAGGCTGTTTTGCCCATCGAAAATGCCTAGTTGGCTGTTTTTTCACTAAAGGCATCTAGCAGATGTCCCAATGGGCTATTTTGCCTGTTTTAGGTGCCTAGCGACCGTGCCAACTAGCTGTTTTTTCCACCTAAGCTACCTAACTACCGTGCTAACTGGTTGTTTGCCCATTGAGCTACCTAGCGACCATGCCAAAGGGTTGTTTTGGCAACTAAGTGTGCTTAGAGAACATTCTAATAGTTTGTTTTGAACTACGAAGTTGCCTGGTGAT
>JANZXP010049731.1:0-11645 GCA_027576715.1 Erythroxylum flavicans | reverse complement strand
TCCCTTATCTTAGGATATGTATCGGAATGACCTACGGGCGTCCCGGTGCGTACCCTAGGGTAATGGGGTGTTACATGCATACACACATTGATAATCAGTAGTCAATTCAAATTACAAACATCACTAAGTAACTTTTCATGAAAAAACATACTATTTTTAAATATCGGTTGGATTTATTTATTAAACATCATTTTGTTAATTTTCTTTAACATTGACCTAGTCTTTTGACGTGAAGCCAAACATTTGTAATGAATCTCCAGCAGTTACTTAACTAGGTCATGTTTTATTAATAGGCTTGGTTGGAATGTCATTTTAGCCTTTTGACGCAAAGGCAAACATTTGTGATGAATGTCCCCTAGTTACTCAGCTATATCACATTCTCAACTGGCTACTAGCTTTATTCATAACCCAAAAGCTAGTGGAATAGTTTTTTACTTAAGATATACACACTTTTTTCTCACATTTGATTGCCTACCTCACTTCTTTAGTTAATCATCCTCATAAAAAGATACTAAAAACGCTACTTATTTAATTGACCTATGATTATAAATGTATGTAAGAAATTTCCTAAGGTGAGCAAACTAACGTCAAATCCTAATTAACATGCATATTTAACCAATGATACCTAGAACATTAATTGCATAAGTTAATAAATCTTACAACTTAAAAGACTATGCTCAAAGCTAAGTTAATCCCATTAAGTCATAGCCATTGACACATTCATACAATTCACATAATGTCAAACTCAGAAAAAAAACTAACAACATGACATGCAAAATTCACATTTATGATGACAAATGCAAACCTCGCCACACTTGGACAACACATTATCCTTAATGTGAGAAAAACAAGCAACACATAAGGGGGGAATGAAACATAATGAAAAGAAAGACATAAAAAAAGAAAAGATAAGGGTTAGACCATAAACTCGTCGTGGCCATTGAGTTGGTGATGGTGTTACTGTAAGGATTTTAGAGATACTTCCAGCCATGAAGTTTTAGCAATTCACCCCTGACAAAATAAAAATAACAAAATGCTAATAAAATAAAATAAACATAAACATAAAACTTATTATAATTCTTAGGTTGCCTCCCAAATAGCACTTAGTTAACATCATTAGCTTAACGTGCTCTTCCTTCCACACTCAACCTGGGTCAATTATGAGTGACTTGCTTGCACTCGTGTTGGTTATTTTTAGTTTTATAACTTGTAAATAAGCTAAAAATTACAGGATAATCAAAAGGACCATATTGATAAAATTAAGAAAATCAATTAAGTTTATTATTGCCCTTTTTACTAACAAACTATCAATAAAATAGGGAATAACAAATCTCCCTGAATCTTCTATTGAATCCAGCAGTTTGTCTTGTAAGAGGGTGAGTTGTTCTTGTTCGTCTTGAGTCACCCCTATCTGCTCTTCTTCTTTCACCTCATAAAGAGAGACTTTTGTATGTTCTTCAACCTTTATGTCTTGTATCCTCTATTCTTCGTTCTCTTCTTCTTCAGCTTCTTAAACAGAGATTTGTTTATATTCTTCAAACTCAATCTCTGTTGTCATTTGTTCTTCTTCCTTGCACTCCTTTAAAGATTAAACTTTATCGATTCTTACAAATGAGCTACCCTATTGGATTCTTTAATACATTATTCATGCTAAATTTCACTTGTTGATTTCCAATTCGAAGGATGAGGTTGTCTTTATGGACATCTACTAAAGCTTTTCTGGTGGTCAAAAATTACAAACCAAGGATTAGCGGATAGTTTCGATCCTTTTCAAAGTCTAGCATGAAAAAATCCACAGGAATGATAAACTTGTCTACTTTTACAAGTACATCCTCCACCACGCCAAATGGTTTCTTTATCAACTAATTTGCTAGCTGAATACACATAGATGTTGGCTTCACATCTCTTAGACCCAGTTTCCTAAAAATCGATAAAGGCATAAGGTTTATACTTGCATCTAAGTCGCATAACCATTTTGAAAATTTTAAATTACCAACTACATAGGGTATTGTAAAGCTCCCTAGATCTATAAACAGTGAGGGCATATGGTTGGTAATTAAGGAGTTGGAGGTTTCCATCATAGCTACCATTTGATTACATCCCTAGTCTACTTGACAAATAATATGTCTTTAAGGAACTTCGCATACTTGGGCCTGCATTTTAACACTTCCACAAAAGACAAGTAAATTTATCATTTCTTTAGCTTTTCCATGAGTTTTGTGAATGGTGTATCCAATTCATTCTTCTGAAGTCTTTATAGGAATGGTATTTTGGTGGATAAAGTGGAGGGGGAATGTATTGAGGGTTTTCCTCTTTCCTCTTTCCTTCATCCTCTTTCTTTTTCTATTGGTCTTCTACAAGGTAGGGTTTAGCTTATTTTTTTTGCTAATTCTTTTAACTTTTTCTCACTCTTAAGTGTGATAGCCTTAAATTGTTGTCTTAGATTTACTTCCATGTTGCTTATAAAGCATTCCACACTTCTCTTACATAATTCATTGGTTAGCTAGCCCATTTGAACATCTAGGTTGTGAATAGAAGAGGTATGATCTTCCATTACTTCCTCGAACTTCCCTTCTAGCCTCTTTTAGACCTCATTCATACTTATGATCTTGTCCATAATCTTGTCCAATCCTGAATCCCAAGAACTAGACTCATCTTGTTGAAATCCTAGCGGGCCTTGAATTCCCATTTGAGTTCTTGCATTGTTAGACCTAAAGAAATTTGGGTGGTTTTGCCACACAGGATTGTAAATGTTTAAATAAAGATGATTACTTCCCCAACCAAATTATGCCTCATTGAAGTTCGCAAGGGTCCTTTACTCCCTATGATGTATTTTCTCCATTATAGTTCTTTTTATCTCTTTTTGGCATTTAACTTTTCAAATTTTTCATTATTGCCATATGATGTCCAAATTGATGTGCCTTCTACTTTGTGCTAAAACTTCCTTCTCTCTCTCTTTTTTTATTTCTTATGATTAAGTACGATAACTACAATTCCTTAAAACAAAGGAATTCAAAGAATCCTAAACTAATTCCCCGGCAATGGTGTCAAAAACTTTTTGAGCAAGTTTTACTTTTACAAAACCCTCAAAATTTTGCAAGCATACGGAATCGTAACTTGCAGTATTGAGGTGTCAATCCCTCAAGGAATTAGTAAAACTAATTGAATCATATTGTAATCTAAGGTTATAATAAATGTGATTAAAATGAAAATAAAAGCTAAAACAACAAATTAAACAATTGATTATGAATTAATTGAAATTAACAAAAGTAAATCAAAATGGAGCACAATCGCTTAACAGTTAGGAAATCACGCAAGATAAGATCAAGCAATTATGAGAAGATGGGATTTACCTATCATCATTTTGCTACCATAATCACTTTTGATGTAATTGGTATTGGTCATAGATCTTTGAAGGGTTGATTATTCTTTCTCAAGATCTAATCATTAAATCCTAGTTAATAACCCCTAATTGAATCCAAAATTATGATTTTACAATTTATCAATTAAAAAAATAGTCTATGTCTCCAATTAGTTTTGAAGCAATCTAATACACAATCAAGTTCTCACACAAGATCTCTCTTCATATAATTACCAATTTGATGTTTATATGATCTATTAAGTTGTTAATTTTAATTACCCAACCTAATCATGTTACTATCAGTTCACTCTCTTGATTTATTATGGAAGTATACAAAAACCACAAAAATCACAATACCCAAACATTTATTAACATCAAAAACAAAGAAGTCAAAAAATGATTCAAGAATCAATCTCTAAATGAAGTTTAAAACATCCTTAACAATATATTCCACATCCTTATGTCCAAATCATACATTAGATGAAGTAAATAACAAGAGGAATGTAGAAATAACTTGGAAAGGAAGGCTGGAGTGGCTGGATAGTAACAACTCCTGCAACTCCTTCTTTTCTCTCCTTCTTCTCTCTTCCTTATCTTCTCTCTCAAAGTGGAAAATGGAGGCCCCTTTGATTAAGGCCATTTAATGATCTTATATAGTCCTAGGGCTATTTAGGGTAAAAAGTAGGATTTATCCAAGCCAAAAAGGCCAAAAAGACCCTTCAAAAATGAAAACAAAAGGGGATCTCAGTGTTTGTTGCGCGCCTATCACGATCATGACCTTTGAAATTTGGCTTTTATCACGATCGTGACAAAGGTAACATGAACATGACCTAGTGTGATCCTCTTCTATCATGATCATGACAAGGGTGTCACAATCGTGACCCTGGGGGACTTTTTGTCACGACTATGATAGGCATGTCATGATCGTGACCTTGTTCCTTTTGTTCAAGCTTTCTCTAACTTCCTTCAATCTTCTTCATCTGAGTTCATACACTAACAAACATATCAAAACACCTCAAGCGAATAAAATTAAAGTTCAATATCATGCTTTAAACCACAAAACAAAAACATAAACACGTAATCACATTAACATAATTATAAACTTAAACATATATAAATCATGTAATCAACACCTAAAAACACAATAAACCAAAATATGATGTAAACTACAGCTATCAGTATTCTTTCTCTAACTTTGTTTTTTTTTTTCTCTATTTATTTTTATTCATATTTTTGTTTTCCATGTTAAGGAAAATATGTTGTTTAAGTATGGGGATGTATCAATTACATATCAATTGTGTGTGATTTTAAATTTGTATTTTATTAGTTTTTATTAGGATGGTATTATGATGTGTACATTGAGTGAATGTGTCAATGACAAGAATTGAATGGAAATAGTTTAGCTTTGAACATGATCATTTAAATTGTAAAGGCATAGTAACTTATGAATTTTGTGTTTTAAGTATCTTTGGGATGAATATGTCCGTTAATTACGATATGACACCTATTGTTTCACTTTATGACTTTTGTTCGTATACATTTATAATTATATTCAATTGAATTGGTTAGTATTATTAGTGCTCTTTTTATGAGAGTGATTGACTAAGAACAAATGAAGTAGGCGATGAATTTATAAAAACATCTAAATAAAATATATTAAATAAAATTCCTATTCCGCTGGCCTTTTTAAATAAAATTGGTTTAAGAATAGAACTGGTAGCGATTTGAGAGTTGTGATATAGCTGAGTAATCGGGGGCATTCACGATAAAATGTTTGTCTTTGCGTCAAAAGACTAGAATGATACTCCAACCAATCTAAAAAACAATATGATCTAGTTGAGTAATTGGCAGACATTCATCACAAAGTGTTTTTCTTTCACGTCAAAATACTAGGTCATTGCTAAAGAAAATATAAAAAAAGTGGTACTTATAATAAATAAACCTACTGATCTTTTAAAAATAGCAAGAATTTTCATGAAAGGTTACTTAGTGAAAGTTTGCCTTTATGATTGATCTCTAATTATAAATGCATGTTTACAAGTTCCATAAGTGTATGAATAGGGTGTTAATATTTTGATTGGTATGTACATTCAATTCATAGTACTTAAACAAGAAAGGAATATGTTAGTATGTTGATTCAAATTGAGTGATTGATGTTTATGGTTAAACTAATTCCATAAGATTTGATGTCTTTATGCCATAATTGTTTTATTGCATAATTGAGTGATTATGTGTTTTTGTGATTTTTTGTTTGTGTTTTTAGTTTTGATTGAGGACTAGCAAAGGCTTAAGTTTAGGGATGTTAATAGGTGTAGGTTATATTATATTCTTATAATTGTTTAAGTGTGTTTTTAATTATTTCTTAGATGATTATCATGTGTATAGGCTTAGAATTATGTTATTATTAATGTTTGTATATATTCTAAGCGTTTGTTTGATTTAGAGAAAGAATTGGATTTTAATTTTATGTTTCAAAAGGTGTTTGATGTGTTTGTGACTGTTGGAAATCAGAAGATTGAAGAATGAAGAAGATGGAGGAAGCTTAAAGGTGCTATGATAGTAAAGCACAATTATGACTCCAATGTCACGATCGTGACAGAGGTTTTTTTAGGCGTCATTTTTTTTTAGTTTTGAGGTTTTGGGCCTATGTTTGGAACCAAACAAAGTGGGCATAACACAAACTCTAATAGAATAAAAGAGTTACAATGTAATGGTACTCGCTTTTGATAGAACTACTAATTTAATACTTCGTTCTTAATTTTTTGCAGAACTTGATAACCTTAATCTGGCTCGCGTAACTTGAACGTTTTGATGTGAGAGTGATCACAAGTTTCTGATATGAAAAAGCTTTAATAATTTAACCTCAATATTCCACAAGTGCACGAGTCGTTCACATAGTACCTACGGTGTCGATCCCATGAGGATGGTTAATCTAATCCTAAAATCTAAGGCTGAAAACAATTCACAATAACTCAAAATGAACAAGATTAAAGCAAGAAATTATTTCAATCACTCAATTAATTCCAAGAATAAAATTCGAAAAAATAAACAAAATAGCAAACGCAACACCCAATCAAGAATTAACCTAAGAACTATCAACTGAGAGAAAGGGGAATTTTATCCGACTTTAATGAAAACCAAACTGATTATGAATTTATTTACTGGATTATCGGTTCTAAACGGTCCTAGGATTGATTACTCTCTCTCAAGTTATAACCATTAACCCTAATTATTAACCCTAATAAGATTATAGGAATTGCAATCTCTCGATTCATAATTTATCCAAAACCTAAATTAGATCTAAAGTTGTCCAAAAACTACCGAAAACCTATGCAAGATCTCTCTTCATACAAATTTACCAGTTTGATTTAACTCTTATTATATTAAATTACCTAACTCTTGTTAGCTCAATTTAATAATTTTTCACTCAGTTCACCCTTTCAGTTTATCACTGAGTTAAATCACAAGAAATCAAACAAAAACACAACAACCAAATTTCATTAATATCAAAGACAAAATAACCCGAAGGTGAGTTTAGACAATCTTCAACATTCAGTGTTCCTATCATCAACAGCTATCCCAAATTCTATATTACATCTATTATTAACAGTCTTGTAGATACATTGACATGAGAATGGAAGCAGCTATCTTAAGTTTAAAGGATTCAGTGTTTATCAGCAATGTTTGAAAATCACACCTGAATCATTAATCAAACTTAATTATCGTGGACCCAATCTTCTGATGACATCAGTATACAAAACACCAATAGCTTTTGATTCTTTACATCTAATTAAACAAATTGAAAAATAGTTCTCCACCATCTCAGGCATGTTTAACGTCTTATCAGACGAATGGAAACAATCTATCTATCAGCAACTCTAACATTTCCCATCTCATCGGTGTACCACTTGTCCCTCGACTAGATGACAACTCTTCAGTTGATGTCATTATTGAAGACTAATGTATGCAGTAAATTATGTAATTATTAAAGCCTGATTTAAGCATTGATGTCAACTTACAATTATGTAGCAAACCAGAATAATGTCAACCACTTGTGATGCAGACACTCTCATAAGTAAAAATAGATTCTTTGATAAAGAATCTACTTTTACTATCTCTCTTTATTTGTTTTTGGAATACTTCTAACGTCCCTCTGTCTATATAATGTAACAAAAGAGTTTTCTGCTCTCTATGAGAAAATAAACTCTTAGTTTTCTATTCCTGTATCTCTTTCCTTAAAGCCTGCGTGTTGGCGATCAAGAGAAAACGAGAACTACAGGTATGATTACTAATGATTTTATCTTTTCTGTCAATTATTATCTATCTTTCGTTCATACTTATATATTATTTTCAACCTATCTTAATATTTCTATATGTTAGTTTCATTTATCTCAATACAATTACTCTTATATATTTCCTTAACGCTTGTATGACCTATAATTTTAGACCTATTCCGATGCAATTTCTTATTAACTAAGTTCATTAAATTATGACTATTTATGCTACTTGAAGATATATACATCTATTAATTATGCATGTCGAAAACAAAACAAAAGTTAGTAAAAAATGTATTGAAACGTTTACTCACACTTATAACTTTCTCTTGTCTATTCATGGTTCTGAAACAACTCTTCAAACATTTCAAAATATTATTCATAATCATACAAACTTATATAATCAAGAGAAGGAAGAATTAACATAACTTTATACTCGTTTTCAAAAGCATTACCAAACTCATATACATGAATAACCAGTGTATGATCTGTAACCACGTATCTACTGAAATTATGAATTTTGAAAGTTTAGTATCTCAGTATAAAGCAGAAAAAGATTATTATGAAGAGTGATATAATTATTTACAATTTTCATAAATAATAATGGAATATTACCTATTAAAGAATGACTTGATAACGCAACTAATCTTTATAATTCATATAATCAAGAATTACATGATTTATACAATACATTAACAAAGCATCAAATAAATTTTCATTAAAATGGCAGAAATAAGTTTAGAAAATATACTAGATATAGATACTTTAGAATTAACAGAATCTACTGGAACTTTTCATATCACTACTTTATTATCAAATGAAAAAAAACAAATAGCTAAAACAAATTTAAATCTAAAAGCAGGACAAGATATTAATTATCATCCTTTTAAAAATATAATAAATCAAAAAATAATATTTATTTTGGAAAAATCATCGAGGAAACACCTATTAGAATAGATCAATGTAATGGACATATTCGTTTAAGTCTAATTGATCCAGAATAAATTTGTAAACAATTACAAAAAATTCCTAAAGATAAAAGAAATAAAATAGGATATATACACCTGTTTACTATTCAAATATTATTAAAATCTACTTTTCAAGAAGGAATAGATTCACCAATAAGAATGGCTATTATTGATGAAAGAATGAATAATTTAAATGATCAAATAATTGGAGTAATGAATGGTAATTTAGCCTATGGAAAAATAAAATTTAACATCGTTTAAAATTAGGAATTCCATTACAATCTCAAAATCTAAAGGAAACAATTACTGTTGCCTATAAATTCTATATAGAAAATTTAATAATTAATGGTCAATATCCTTTTTCTATTACTTACCAAATTAGTTATACTTTAACTAATTATCATCATAGCATTGAATTTAAAAATACAGATAAAATATATATTGATCAATTATTTAATGATGTAGTTTAAGAAATAATCTTTGAAAATTAACATAAATAAATTACCCAATCCAATTTTATGAATCTACCTCATATGCTCCACGATTATCTTTATCTGAAAATAAACAATCAAAAGACAAATTTTTAATCAGATCACTGTTTTTAAGATTAGAAAAACCCATTAGATTTACTAAACCAGGCATTGAATTAATCAAATCTATTAAAATTACTGACCCACAAACTGAAAAAGAAAAACCAGAAGAAAAAATTGGTCAAGAATTAATAATAATTAAAAATCAACTTAATAAATTAAAAGCGCATCTTAAAAATACTTTATGAATATTACCAAACAGTTATCTGAGTTATTAGAAAAAAAAGAAAATATTGAAATTCAATTAAAAGAGATAATAACTATAACTCAACCATTAATAGAAAATAGTACAAAATCACCAAAACTTAGTGAAGTTAGTAAAATAAATGATCAGAAGTTAGTTAAACTATTAGATTCAATAAATGAAAAACTTTATAAAATATTAAAATTAATAAATACCAAGTTAGAAACAAAAGATTGTCAAAAAGACTCAAAAGTGGTATCAGAGCCTACATTAGCAAAACCATGGAGGATATAGATAACGATCAACAACAAAATATAAATATCGAGAAAGATATAAAAATTCAACTCGAGGAAATTACTTAATTAGTTAATAAATTAACTTTAGAAAATATGAATAAATCTTTAAAATATGAACTTATAAAACCTATTACTGATCAAGATGAAATCATTTATGGTTATGAATCAGATCAATCATAAAATTGAAACTAAACTGGAAATAGAATCAGAATGGATGACGAAGGTAGCAACGACGGGAAACCTCCTGTTCTGGGAAGTACTTCGCTCAGGCTTCTTTTCCACGTCTCTCTTCCTTCGTCTCTTTCTTAATCTCTCGATAAACTCTCTAGGGTTTCGAAATTGTGAGTGATGCAAAAGCTCTCAATATCCTTAAATACCTTTTATGTTTTGAGCAGTCCTAGGATTTTTTTGGGTCAAAAAGGTCTGAAAAATCTCTCGAAATTTGACATTTTCTCTTATTTACGCGTCTGTCTGACTCAGGCCACGATCATGGCCCTATATGCCACAATCGTGGCCTACATCCAACCCTTTCTGTCATGATTGTGGCAATTAGGCCACGATCGTGGGCTGTGGCATAGTCTTCTGTCACGATCGTGGTGCATATGCTATGATCGTGGGCTGGCTCCTATTCTTCTGTCATGATCGTGGCTTGTTGTGCCACGATCGTAAGCCATTGTTTTGGCCTAAAAGTCTCCGAAACATCTCCGTTCTTCAATGTTGATTTTGAAACACTAACAAACACTCAAATTAACACTTAATACATAACAAATTAAGCCCTAAAATATGATGCAATTCACACCTATCAACATCCCCACACTTAAACATGTGCTTTTCCTCAAGTAAACAAAACAACAAACATATAACAAACACACAACACACAATGCAGTAATGAGGCAATGGCTTCAACTTCATGAAGTAAATTTAATCTTAAACACAATCATTCAAGTTATATCAAATCATTAACATGCAAAATCTGCATTTAGGGGCTTGAACCAAATATACAAATTAATCTAGATCCAAGTGTTAATTTATTTACCCCTTTCAATTGCACACACACATTAATAATTCCTTGGTCATTTAGACTCTATAATTGCTACTAAGTACGTTTTCATGAAAAGTCAAGCTATTACATGTTCGGTAGGTTTTTATTAGAAAACATATTTTTCTTCAATTTTTTAAGTGAACATGGACTTAGTCTTTTAACGCGGAAGCAAACATTGATAATAAATGTCGATCTGATTACTCGAATAATTCATTTTTTATTAAACTACTTGGTTGGAACGTCATTACAACTTTTTAACATAGAGGCACACGTTTGTGATGCATGTCGATTCGATTACTCAGCTACATCACGTTCTCAACTGGCTCCTAGCTTTATTCATAACCCGAAGGCCAGAGGAATAATTATTTATTTAACAAACACTTGTTATTTTTATTGCCTACTTTGTTGTTTTAGCTACTTATTTCCATGAAAAATACCAGTAAAGCTACTTAATTTGAAAGGACTGAAATTATGAATGAATGTGACAATTTGAAGGGTGAAAAACTAACACTAAATCCTAATTAAGCTGTATATTTATCCAAAGACCCCAATTCACTAATTTTGCTGGCTAATGATTCTTCACACCCTAATAGACTATGTTCAAAATTAAATCAATTCCAATCCATCTAAGCCATTAACACATTCAAACAAATCACAAAATGTAACCTAACAGCTATCATACTGTAACACCCCACTCCCGCTAGACCTGAACCCGATATCGATAGTGATATCTGAATCCGTGCCCCGCGAGGGTGGTGTGCCACATCACTAAACAATTAAAAGTAGGTATAAATTTTTTTTAAAACCACAAACATAAAGTACAGCAAATCGATAACCAAAACGTTCCACTTTATTTTATAACCATTTGATACAAAACAATGAAATCAACAGAAACTTTTATTAGCCATTTGGGCCCATTTCAAATTACAA
>JANZXP010049700.1:0-11646 GCA_027576715.1 Erythroxylum flavicans | reverse complement strand
GAGAGAGCAAGATGGGAGTAACAATTGATAGATGAAAGCAAGGTGCAACATTGATGAAAGCTTGGTAAATCAAAAATCATGAAGAAGGATAGCAAAAGAAAGTTACTAAGAAGGTGAAAGAAGTTAGCAAGTGAAAGACAACAAAATACTTGTCTTTCACTAGTAAATATAATATAGGATATATGGGGAGTAGTAGTGACACTTGTCACTGCCACTTGTCACCATCCCATAGTCCCATTTGAACCCTTTTTAATAACTAGTCCATTTATTTCCAATTTCTAATCTAATTGTCTCCAAATTTTCAATGACGCATGTCAATAATTCCTAATGTCATTTTTCAATTATTCCCATTGTCATCCATCACTTATTTCTACTACTATTTATCAATTATCCTATTAGTTAGTGTTGGCCCCTGAATTTTTTTGTTGAGTTAAGCATGATTTAAATGAATTATAAGGTCATGATAGAATTATTATTGGAGTTTAATTATTTATTACAATGTTAGTAAAATTTTATTACACTGGTTAGTTAAATTAAAGCAGTAGGAATGTATTGAGGGCAATTTTGTCATGTCACTTAAGATTAAAAGGCATGAAGCATTAAAGGAAGAGTAGGATTGACTTTTAGCACTCGTTAAGGGTAAAATTGAAAGAGAAAAATGTGGTCTTGCATATTAGAAAAAGAAAAACGTGAATGAAGGGAGAGAAGAAGAGAAAAACGTGGAAAAGAAAGGGAAGTGAGAGAGAGTCCTTCATGAGAGAAAAGAAAGAAGAAGCAAGTTAGGGTTTCATCTTTTCTTAGCTTTTAAGAGTGATTTTGAGGGTATTCAAGAAGAGAAAAAAAAAAGAGGAAGAGAAGAGCTTCCATTTGAGCCAAACATCTCTTTGTTTTGGTGGAGATTCAAGGTAAGCTTATGTTTAATCCTTTGGATTTTTGGAAGGGTTTTGGTTCATGAAGCTTAGGAAAGACATAGGTTTAAGTATTATATAATCAAATTTTAGTGAATATGTTGTTTGAGTTCTTAATTTGTATTCCTATTGAATTGGATTTTTGCCAATGTTAAAGGGAATCAAGAGAGGCTAAAGGAGCAAGAGGAGGTCCATTTTTAAGCAAGTTTTTAAGCAAGGAATCAAGGTGGGTTACATTTTTTTAGTTGAGTTAATGAGCCATGAGTATTTTTCCAAATCAATAAAGTTAAACGATTTCAATTGCTTTATAAATGTTGCATTTATTGCTTCTTAAATGATTTGAGAAATTGTTACATGTTTGGTACATGAATCTTGATGATGATTTATGAACTGATGATGGAAATTGTATTTGAAAAATATCATGTTTATGGAAATCATGTTTCCAAAATATGCCTTTTGTGTAAGATGTTTACAAGATATGAAAGTCATGTTTGTGTGGGTTTGTGGTGGTCGTTATGTCACGTGCACGTTGACCATGTTAAAGGCTTCTCCCACCTGCCCGCTACTGGTATGGAGCTCCTTCACAGACTCCTTCATGTTTATGGACTACCCAAAGTGGTCAATTCTGTTATTACTGGAGATTCGCAAGAACTCCCTCATGTTTATGGACTATCCAAACCATTATGATTGCTTATGTGTTTAAGATTGTTTGACAAGTTAAGAAATACTTGACTTAGGTTGTTTATGAATTGTTTAACAAGCTTGAGAATTTGAGAAATGTGTGTTTTATGGTTTCACTGCAATTTACTATGGCAATGAATATTTTCAATGGTTTTGCTTGTTTCACTGCTATAAACTTGTTACCCACGAGCTTTTAAGCTCACCTCCATTCCTCCCCATCTCCAGGAGAAAAGCAAGAGATCGAGTGATAGAGAGTCAAGGCATCACTCCAATTCTGTATATTTTTGTATTTAAGTTAGTTTATGAAAACACAAGGCTTTAGCCGCATTTCAAGTATTACTCATTCATGTATATTTTGTATTTTGTATTATAAGTTCCCAATGATGTATTTGTGGCTTGAAATGCCCATTAAATCTTTGTAAAACTCTTTCCGTTTGATGTTAATGAAATATATTTATGTTTTGCTCATGATTTTCCAAGTTTCGCATTGCATTTTCAAGCATTCATAGGGGTAAAATCTGTGTTCTGACTTCAAGGGAAAAGCTATATTAATCTAGGTTGTTTTAGGCAAAGTAGTCTTCTTGGAAACTGTAGTTTGTCCTCTTAGCTTTCCAATGGTATGATGTTTGTAATTTTTGAAGATCGGAGTTGAAAGATAGGATTTTTACAATTAGTGATGCTGCATAGGGTGCATACTGGACACTTTATAGCCTTTTTCTTTACTTGAGTTAACAGAAAATGAGTACTATGGTGTCTTGAAAGGGTAAGAATTAGTGTGATAAGTTAGAGATGAAATGAAGTGATGAGGGGAGTTGAATGTGTGCTGAATTATTAAAGAATGTATTGACATGGTTGATGTCGTATTTATGTGATCATGTGCAGAAATTTATAATGAATGTACATAAGTTGAATGTTATGTTTTTGGATTAATGACCAAACATAGATTATGATTTGGTTGTAAATGATATTGAGCTGAAATGGAAGTGAGAATGAAAGGAAATGATGAGGAAAATAAGTTAGAAATGACAGATATGCATAAGAGGAGTCATAGGTAACTTGTAGGAGTTAGAAATATGGAAATTGACTCGTAAATGTCCGTTAGGTAAACTTGACATTCGTTGGCTGGACCTTCTTGGGAATTCGTTCCAGCTCAGTTCATGTCCGTTTGGAGGGACATATATCCGCTAAGTGGACATTCTCGGGATAGTTATATAAATGCACAATTTTTGACCCTATAGACGACAAAATCTTTCTTTGAAGTCTTCATAGAAGTTGTAGAATTCGAAGTCTCTTCAAAACTGTGCTTAAATGACCTTGATCCGACATCCATAATGAAAGTTATGCTTTTTGTCCCAAATCATTTACATTTATAAGTTGTGGCTTATCAATGCTTTCCTATGATACATTTAGGCTTGAATGGAGCTTGAAATGTACTTAGTTAATGTGGAAATAAGAGATAAAAATGAGTGATATGTTTAGGGTGATGATTGAGGATATAAACATAAGAATAGATTGACGTATATCAAGTGCTCAATTATGGAATTATGGGATGTTATGAGAATGAAGATGAACCTATAATGGCTAATGAGATTCCATTACAAGAACCCTACAGAGTGCTGCACTCACGTTTCATTCACGAGTTAGACTCCAAAAACGGAGTCTAACATTAATCTCAGTTCGTCCCTTTTTTGTTCACTTTGCAAATGATGAGTTTCATCTGAATCAATTTAAATGATCATATGATTTGGTTGTTAGTGAAATTGTGAATAAAATTAAAATGTAAAATAAGAATTTACATTATGTAAATCCTCTGAGGTAAGCATGAGTAATCAACTTTTTTTTTGTTAACATAAATTTGGCTATTGGCCATATAATCAAGCTCATGATACATTAGTTTATCATTAAAAGAAAAAAGAGGAAGAATCTAAACCTGACTTATAATTAAGTTGTCTATATAAACTATCATAGTATTTGACATTTGATAATCATTGTCTTGCTTCATGTATTTTTTTTATATATGTATAATAAATGCAAATTTTTTGTGTGCTTAAAGCTTAAGTATATGATATTCTTATTGTTTAATGATGCTTAGTGTCTTGTTTATGTTTGTGTATAGTTTTCTTAATAATATAAATTTCTTTATTAACTAGTGTTATGATGTTGATTTCAATTTCTTATCAAATGATAAAATATAGGTATGTGTGTGTGTATGTGTTTGTGTAGTGAGATTGTTCAATAACTCCTTACAAAGGCATGACTTTTGACCAAATCTATAAACTCATATTTCACCTATGTTTTATCCTTTGTTCATCTATTCTAATAGGATAAGTCTTATAATCTGGGATTTCTATTTTCTTCCCAATAATAACTCCTTATAATAATATTGTCATTTTATATATGAAAACGAGTGGATATTTAAAGAGAATTACTTTCAAATCTAAATTTATTTAGTTGAAAGAGGTAATGATTTAAAAATATAAGAAAGGACAAAGGAAGTTTGAAATTGATTTTAAAAACTTAATTTAATTTATTAATAGAAGTTTTAAAAATTAGTTTTAATTTTGAT
Source organism: Erythroxylum flavicans (assembly GCA_027576715.1). Lineage (NCBI taxonomy): Eukaryota > Viridiplantae > Streptophyta > Magnoliopsida > Malpighiales > Erythroxylaceae > Erythroxylum > Erythroxylum flavicans. The sequence continues at coordinate 7,491 of JANZXP010049700.1, read as the reverse complement.
ATAATTTTCTGGCCTGGCTTGATAAGCTTCATATCGCCCAAGCCTGATTAGGCTTAGGCTCTCGGCCCTGCCCTATTACTTCCGAAGTCGAATAAGGTTTTAGTTTAGGTAATGAGTTCTAGGCTTGATTGAGTCATAGGTTAAGCTTATGACCCCTATTTATATTTTCAGGTTAAGCTTGGGTCAAAGGGGCCTAAGTCCAACTATGTCTAATTCCTTCACTAAGGATTGGAAAGCAATTGGTGAAGATCAACATTTTGGTAGACTAATACCTAATGACGAGGAAGTTGATGAGCAGCTAATCTAAGATACTATATTATTTTTTAATATTTATACAAGAAGCAATATTGCAGTATTTGAACCAACACATGTTGAAAAAGAAATACATGAGCATAAATAGAGTGCTACTATTGATGAAAAGCTTTTAATGGTAAAAACAAATTTATAGTTCATTAAGAAACCTCAAATATAAATGTTACTGAGGTAAGATGGGTTTTTAAGGACTAAGTTTAATGATGATAAATCAACAAATGAACATAAAAAGAAGTCTTATGGTAAAAAGGTTATACACAAGCCTTTGGTGTAGATTTCTCTGAAAACATCATTCCTATGGAAAAGCTTGACATTATCCATTTGTTGCTTACTATTTTAGGAAGTGTTACGACTTAATATAAAGCTAACAATTTTGATTCGTTTCTTAAAGGAGGAGAAAATGAAAGCCTAATTATGCAAGTTGATCTTTTTCAAAATAAAATTTGAAAGAGTCAAGAAAAGTTGTTAATAGTAAAATGATAGTTAAAGACGTGACTTATAGCTTAACAACTATTTTTTAGAAACAATTATAACATGATGATGCATTAATTTGTGTTATTTTTTAGTATTTAATTGTTATTTTATTAATATCCGTAATTTTAAAGATTTTTGTTATGTTTTTTCATGAATTTAAGTCAATTTGATCAATGAAATCTTTATCTCTAGGTTTTCTTTTTAAGTCCAAAACAATAAAATCATTGTATGCAAGATTTCCTAAGTCTAAATTACGGAATCTGCAAGTGTTAGTAAGTTTTGGTTAGTATTTAGCACTCGGGTTAATAAAACAAAGTAAAGACTTACAAGTACTCAAGAAAAAATAGGCATCATCGATGAAAGCTTAAGAGTAGGCATGTTTTATCATGCATTGATACCCATTAGCAAAAATCTTTGACGAAATGTAAGATTATGTGAGAAAAAAATATTAAAGGTGTAACTAAGTCATGCTAAGAATGAGAGTGTGAGAAGGCACTTAACTTCAATGAGGAGGTCAAAAGGTATGAAAATGTATGAGACTTATTATACATGACTTGGATTGTTGCTAACTTATGTCATAGAGCAATATGATTACACCATAGATGTACTTGGATGGACTATAAACAAAGATGGCTCAGGATGGATAAATGGAAGCCTCATTAAGGCATTTGATTTTAATATGCAATGATGTGTTGACACACGCCAAGAACATGCAAGTGGTGGCTTAAAAAATTGGAAGCATTACATTACAAAGTAGGAGCACTTCTTCAAGTAATGAGAAAGTGGATCAGAGGATGTGGTAAGAGATAGGCATCTTCCAAATTCTTATCCCATATGCAAAAGTGGAGTTAGTCGCTTAAAGTGGATAACTCCCCACTAACTTGGGGGAATTAGTGGAAGAAGTGTCATCTCACCATTACTTTGGTAGAGTTAGTGCAGAAAGTTGGTAGTTTTAGCTTACTTGGTCCTTGAGTTCTCGTAGCCTATATAAATGTATCCTTTATTTGTGAAGCATTGTAAATTCAATCATCTATAAGAGAGTCGAGAATTTTAGGAGAAAGTTATTCTTGAGAGTTTCAAGATGGGAGTTCTATTGAGTTGTATTATTGTAAAGTTCATCAAGTTGCAGGAAACTCAAGTTCCTTTTTATTGTACCTTTATAATTTGATTAATAAAAAGGTTGGCTTTACCATAACTATATTATTTATCCCTTTTGATTGTTTGTGCAAAACACTTATGATATAAAGGTGGAGTGAAACACTTGAACACGAGTGGCGAGAGGTCTTAATAACAAACTAAACTATTAGTTAAAAATCACGAAGGGAAGAATGAGTTAATTTTTGTGACTTAAGCTTGACTGTCGTACGAGGACTTTAGTAAATTGTTTTAATTCTATTATGCCCAAAAAAAGTCCCCATAATTTGGTATTAGAGCCCTATTTGAAGAATAATGATAGGTGGAAGCAATTTAATGGATAAAGTTGCTTGATTAAAAGGATAAATGGTTTTTTAGCCTTAACGGATGAAGGAGTAGTTCCTTTCTTGGAACATTCTGAAGCTATAGCAACTGAGCTTCAGAAGACAAGGAAAGCACTTAAGGAATAGTTAAAGGTTTGTGAGAATATGAGCTATGACTTTTTAGTGCTTAAACAAGCTATGTTTAGGCACAAATGAGAGTTTAACCAGAGAGCAATTTAGTAAAGATGTATGAGGCCCAAGTTTTTTACATCAAAAAGAATACTTTGTGATAGCAAAGGTGTCCAATTCAGAAAAGGTATCAATTATGATTATATATATGGTAGACAATGCAAAATTATGGTGAAGGATACAGAACTCTAACAACATCAGTATAGGTAGACCTCCCATTGACACTTGGGAGAAAATAAAGAAGGAACTAATAGCCCAATTCCTCCCTAGTAACACTTTATAACTCTCGAGGGAAGCTTTGAAGAAATTAATGTAAAATGGCTTGATCAAGGAGTATGTAAGTAAATTTATATCTATAATATTGGACAAGTAGAACATATTGGAAGAAGATAAGTTGTTCAATTTCATAAGTGACTTGCAAGGTTGGGTATAAATGGACTTTGGATGTAGAACGTGATAGATCAACCAAGTGTAATAGCAGTTGTAATGCCTTGGTAGATTTCCAAATGCCACCACCTATTTAAACTGACAATAAGGGTAAAAAAGAATGGTTGGACATAGAATGGCTCAGTGAAAGGCAAGGAGAAGGTATGCGAATCTTTTCAATGCAAGTTTTAAAAAAAACAAAATGAGATGTTTATTTCATTTATGAAGCTCATTATTTTGCTCGTGAATGCTCAAAATGGAAGGTGGGTGAGGAGAAAATGAATTCCATGGTTAAGAAGGATTAATGAAAAGTAGGTGAAGACTTGTCAGAAGAAGTCTACCTCAATAATTATGCTATATTACGTGCAACTGATCATGTGAAGGAGCATCTGAACAAAAGCATAGGCAAACCTAATAGATTGGGTGAGGGTTTGTGAAAAATACTTGTTTTGTGAGGGTGAGTGAAATAATTAAATATGAGTGATATTAGGCATTCAAAAAGAAACAAAACTTTTGGTTAGCGATCATGAAGGAAAGGTTAAGTTGAGTTTTGTAATTTAATCTTAACTATCACATAAGGACTTTGCCAAAATCGACAGATGTTCTACAATGCATAAGATTTGGTTTCTTGCCCTTAACCAACTCATAAGGAGTTTTGTTTCTAGAATTAATCTAATCATGGCCCTATATTTACCTAAATCGGTAGGACCTTGAGCGGATCCCATGTTAGCCCCAAGACGTTGGTCTCTAACTAGAAAAGTAAAAGCTTGAGCTTGTGAAGCTTCTGGTCTGCTGGAACCATAAAACTCACTAGGATAAGTTTGTGATGTAAAATGAAGTGTTTATAGCCTTAGACCAAAAGTTCCTAAGAAGTTCACTAACTATAAGCATCGTTCTAGCCATATCTTCTAATGTTCAATTCTTTCTCTCTAAGACTCCATTTTGTAGTGGGGTTCTCGTGGATGAGAAGTTGTGATCAACACCATATTCCCTACAATAGTCCATAAAGACTAAATTATCGAATTTAATGCCATGATTTGAACAAAGTGAGAGTAATTGATGTCCAAAATGCTTTTGGATCTTTCTAACAAAGATAGAGAACTCACCAAAAGTTTAATCTTTGGCAGAAAGAAATATGGTCCAAGTGTAACGTGAATAATCATCTACTACAACTAAAACATATCTCTTACCTCTTTTACTTTTCAATGTCATAGATCCACATAAGTATCCTTGTACAAAAGTTCTAGTGGCTTACTTGTTCTTACCATGTTTTTGGCCTTAAAAAGACAATAAACATGCTTCCTTTTGAACAAGCTTCGCAAACCTTACTTATACTAAAATTCATGAAGGGTAAACCAATGACAAGATCTCATTAGATAAGCTTTTGTAATAATGGTAGACTAGCATATCCAAGTCTTTATGCCAAAGTAAAGGATCATCTTCAAAAACACTTAAACAGATTATATTGACATCAGGAAGCAAATCAAGATTTACCTTATAAATGTTATTACATCTTATTCCTTCAATAACAGTCTCATTTCTCATAGTTAAAATTTTATCATAAGTAAAATGTACATTATGTCCTTTGTCACAAAATTTTGCAATACTGAGCAAATTATGTTTTAAACCTGTAAATAATAATACATTATCAATGGAATGTTACAACAAATTACCTATTTTACCAATACCAATAATCTCAGCTTTCATGTTGTCGCCAAAATTCACAATTCCACAATAGAAGGTTTTAGTGAGAGGAACTTAGATTTGTCTCTTATCATGTGCTTAAAATAACTGTTGTCAAGGTACCACTGGCTGTTCCCCTTCACTCAAGCCTACAAATCATATTAGGGTTTAGATTTAGGAATCTAAACTTATTTAAGGCCTTTTCTAACATAATTGGCTTTTAAAACATTCTTTTCAATCCACAAATTCTTTACATAAGCATAGTTTTTTTTTTCATTATCCTTTTACCTACGATGACATTCAAACATACAATGGTGTGTCTTACTAAAATGCGTGCGAATAGTATACTCAGAAAAACCAACATATTTCCTTTTATTCCATGACTCTTTCTTTTTCCTATTAAAACCTAGTATATGTCTAGCCCTATTGTATGCATAAGCCATTCAGGAGGTTCCTTGCCTGATTCTCACCTTTATTCTCTATTTCTCTTTACCTTTATCTAGTTTATCTCTTAAATCCCAATTTTGAATTTTTAAATTTTTAACTTGGTTAGATAGTTTTTCAATACAGGAGTTCAAGAAACAACTTACTTCAAAAGAGTTATTATGAAGAACAGGAGTAGAAACTGGGAAAAGGATAGTAAAATCTAATATGGATCCGTCATTATTCTTATTACTATTTTAACAGATTAAGCTTTTCAAATATTCTTCTTTAGGCCTTACCAATTCAGTTTTAGTAAAAGATAATTCATTTCTTATGTTCTCAATATGACTAGGATCAGTAGAAGCTTTTAGTTCATTTAACTCACGAGTAAGAGTAGGATTATTCTTATCTAGTTCCATGGCCTTTTCTTTTAGGTTGGAGTTTTCCTTTTTAAGAGTCTTTATTTCATTTTCACATTGGATTTCTTTTTATCAATGACTATTAAATCTTCCTTTAACCCCACAACATCTTTCATGGCATCGACTTCATGAGTAGTATCTTCGCAATTACTTGCAAGAAAGCCACACAATTCAATTAATGTTTCTTTTGAGTAAGTTTTAAAGAACTTTTTTCCATTCAAATGCGTTTATCTTAGAGTCATCATCAACAGAATTGTAATTTTTCCAAACTAAGCCATCAAACAAAGATTTACTGTATAATCGAAGTCTTTATAATCAACTTCACTATCATATGAATTTCCCCACACAACTAACATGACTATTCTAAACTCTTTCTTATCAAATTTCTTTCCACGTTCCTTACCACATTCTTTATTTCATTCCTTCCCACAATCTTCATCTCATTTTGGGCAATCCTTAATCACGTGGTCTAGAATGCTACATTTAAAGCAATGATCAACATTCTTCTTAATGAAGAAGTTCTTTTGTTGCCCTTTTTGGCTAACTTTGAGATGGTAAGGAACTTCTTGAATTTGCATGCTAACATGACAACTTCATCATCTGTGTCCAAGTCACTCACTCATATTTTCCTCGAGAGCAATCCTTTTGTCCTTCTGAATGGGAATTTGGATCTTTCATTACTATCTTTTGTGTCATAAGGTTGTTAATCAGATCTTCAAGTTACAAATTAGAAAGATATTGGCCTCTTGGATAGTAGTAACCTTAGGCATTCATTTTGGTGGCAAACTGGGAATAATTTTCCTAACATTTTTCCACTGTTGCAGGTCTTTCAAAAGGAATTAATCTCATTGATAATGTTAGTAAATGGAGCAAACATATCACGAATATATTCACTTTAGTTCATTTTGAATAGTTCATATTGAGTGGTTAGTAAATCTATCTTAGATTCTTTTACCTAAGAGGCACCTTCATGAGTTACCTTAAGAAAATCCCAAATCTCCTTAGCAGTTTTGACCCTAAGACACCAGTTGTGTTCTTAAGATAGCTAGCCATTTTGAATCAATTTTACAGCAGATGCATTTTTCTCCATCTTCTTGTATTCCTCTGTAATGAACTCAAATAATGGGATTTCTTCCTTAGTACCATCAACATTGGTACATATACACTTGAAAGGACCATTTTTATATTCAACTAGACCTTATAGTATTTTAAATGAATCAATCAACCATTTACTCTTTCCACCAACCATAATGTCTTCCATCAAACAAAGGAGGGCATTGATCAGAGTAGCCTTCCTTAATCTCATCAGGTACTTGGATCATTTTGGATCTCTCCTTAGGTGTTAGCCTGTATCAGGAGAACTTACTTTATACCAATTGATAGAATGATTAAGTACTACTCAAAAGGGGCGAGGGGTGAACTAAGTAATACGATATTTATCTTTTATTAACCAAGTTTTTAATTTTGTAAACTTGTTTTTATCAACTTCTTAACCAAAATTTGAAAACAAAATGTAAATAATTGAGACACATATTTTTACATAGAAACCTCTTTGACTCGATAGGAGAAAAAACTACAACCTAATGGGTTTTTAAATGATTTTATGGTTAATTACCAAAAAAACCCAAATTTTCGTCAATTTTTCAATTATAGCCCAAATTTTAAAAGTAGCAATAAAATTCCCAAATTTTCAATTTTTTTCAATTGTAGCCCAAACTTCAAAATTTGCAATAAAATGCTCAAACTTTCAATTTTCTTCAATTATAGCTCGACGTTATTTATTGTTCTCCCGATGCCCTCAACTCTTTATTTTTTATTTGTTTTTCTAACACCTTAAACTACTCTCACATTACAACTTACCGCATCAATAAACTCTTCGTTTTTAGTTCATTCTCTTAATGCCCTTAGTGTGAGGACATCAAGGCTACACAATCTAAATAGCTAAGGGTGAAGGCGTCAAGAGAACAAATTGAAAATGAAGGAAAAAAACTGAAATCAAACTATAAGGTCGTCAGGGCTGCATAATCTGATTTAGGTCATTTTTAAATAACAAAGTCGTTTTAATTATGTGATTAAACGATGTCGTTTCATTAATTTTCATTTGTTGT
>JANZXP010049689.1:0-31882 GCA_027576715.1 Erythroxylum flavicans | reverse complement strand
ACTACTTTAAAGCCAAAATCTCTGATTGAACAATGTTAACTAGTAAAAACAACTACAATCCTCATGCGAAAGGTCTAAAAAAAAACACTCGTTGAAAAGTCATGTGCAACAAAGAAGCTAAGTCTATACTCCGTCAAAAAGTCCAAAATAAAAAGCAAAATGATCCAAAAAAAGCATAAAAAGCAGACTATTGAATTGATCGATCTACATACAGATTCAAACACTACAAAATCTAGGGAACATGGTAAAGATATGATCATACCACAGGCTTCCAAATTGGTTTAATTCAATCATCAAAACAACATCAGACTTAGTAAGCAAAACCTATTAAAGAAGATGGTAGTATTATTGACTTAACCGAAATAAAAGAATGTAGATATAACATAGATGAGTCCAGAAAAGAAAATAATATGGGTAAATGCTAACAGGAAAACAAGACAAGCAACTAAACAAAACTACAAAAAGCGGATTTTTATTTTTTATTTTTGAAGTTGAAGCAGAAACAACAATGCAAAGGAAAATCTAACATCATATCTCAAGGTTTAGATCCTCGTAAAGATGCATATGAACGCACAAGCTGAAAGTTCAAATAAAAACAAATTATCACACAAAGCGCACGCTCACGCCTATAATCAGAAAATAAAGACCGTCTTACACGAGACTACAGGTGAGAAAATTACTACAGTATCGGATTCCTATTCAAGCAAAGACAGTGCCCTTAGATCCTCAAAGATCGCATCTTTCATTCTTTCTCAACATGGAGAACAACATGATCATCCACGATCTGGAACCCAATCTCCCAAAAGTAAAAAGAAATACCTAGAAACAGAAAATGAAAACCCAATAAAGAGAAAGAAGGATAATTAAAGACCAATGTAGATCTTAATAACTGATATCAAAACATATCTTCTCCAAAACGAAAAGTTACACAAATTTAACATTGATATCTACTTCTGGCTACCTACTTGTACATCTCCAAACTCCAAAACTAGCGAAGTGTAAAACGTTAAAAAATCATCGGATCTGAAAAACCAAATAAACTGAATATTAAAAGAAAAAGAGAAATCGGCAAATTAAACGCCCGAAAACAGCAAAAAGACCGTAGTTGAGAAGTCAGATCAAAGAAAAGAGAAAATATCCGCAAACACCCAAAGAAAAATGGATCAAATCTAGCAATAGCAAGAAACGAGAATCGATTGGGTAAAAAAATCTAACTAAAACCATCACAAAACCGCACATTTAAAATATCAAAATCGGGTCCACAAACACAAAAAAAATCGGAAAAAGAAACTAACACAGATCCGGGAGCGAGAACACAAGATTAACAAAAATCGCAACTTTGCATATCAATCAATCGATTTGCTTCCGCAAACATAACAAGTTGGATCCATGAGTAGTTCTTAGCAATTAAGTACCGATTCTAAAGCTTGAGAAAAGAGCTCACACTTCAACTCATTTGATGATGATTCAGGAAAATGAGAAACAGAAGACTTATGGCCAAAATGTCAATCAGCTAAATATTCAAGAAAGAATAATCATCACACTACACGAATTCATAAACTAAAGTAGGGGAAACAAAAATTTTATGCTCCTTGTCCTCACAGGAATTATGACATCTATAGTTGAAGATGATTGTGAATCAATGAATGACCTCCCTATAAGTCCTTAATTCAAACTCCATATTAACAACAAAGTCCTTAATTCAAACTCCATTGTAATCCCTCAGTAGTCCTTCAATTGTAGCTGCTCCTGTGATTGGGTTGATAGCTCCATCTATGTTCATCTTCAGGTAATCACGTATGGGAGGCTGCCATTTCCTTTCCCTGTTCTATTGTAGGCATATTTGGTTAAACAAATTTTGCTCACGAATTATGTTCATCTCATGAACTCTGGTTCGAATGTCTTTAACTTTTATTGCTGAAATTTGATCTTGAATTTGAAAGAGCTGCTTGTTTCTCTAGTTCCATAATTGTCAAATTGAAACTCTAAAATAGATTTCACATCCTTCACTCTCTTAAATACCCTATTTGTTTTCCAAATTGTACTGTAGCCGATTTTGTAGGGACAGTGAAAAAAACTCAGGCCAAAATTACCTCTGTAATAACTAATCAATTATATAGGTATAAGGTAGAAACAAAATAAAATTAAATAATTTTTATTTTATTTTATTAAATTTTATTTACACATTTATATTATATATTTACGAAAGGTATATATAAATGTTAGGATAAAATAAAAAATAAAACCGGATTGGCACGTTCAGAATAAAGGATCTCGTATGGATATACCATCACCAAGTTGCTGACAAAAGTACCCTAGATTCTCTCCCAAAGGACACTAAAAGCAGCCGAATCGTTTTGAAAAAATCGAATGTTTTATTTTTATTATCGTTTCGTGGGTCCTAACCTATTAATTCATAATTAATTACACACCCTAAAACGCGCAGTTGATTTGACATAGTACCTCTTCGAATTACTTTGATTTTATCGCCCAAAAATTAAAAAATATATATTCGTAAGTATTTTTAATATAATAAAAATAGACAAAAAATAATTTTAATTATTAAATTAAATAAAATTAAAGAATTTAAAATATAATTAAAAAATTATTTGTATTTATAAAAATTTGAAATTTAATTAAAAAAGAGATTATTAAAAAATTAATTGATTTATTTTAGTTTATAAAAATTTATTTATCATTATTATCAACATTCAGATGAATCCCGCGTAAATGTAATGTTAAAAAGGTTTAATAATACGTAGTCTTATTCTTACTTGGTAGAGGGTTATTTTCGATAAACCTACACGTAAATGTGATATGAAGATAATACAAAAAAAGTCAATTAGATATAAAAAACGTAATAAAACACAAAATACATTAAAAAACTTAGAATAAAAGAAATAATATTTATTAAAAAGTTTATATAAAGTTCATTAATTTATAAAAATTGACTGATTAATTAACAAATTGACCAATTTAACAAAAATAATTATTAAAATAAATTGAACTGAAAAATTAAAAATTGAGCTAAAAATTGTAAGATTTAAAATTTTTATTGTTGAAACGATCGAATCAGTTGAATTTTTTAATCATTCAAAAAAACTACTTTAGGGTATGTTTGGTTTGACTTAAGGTTTTTAATGAAATAGAATAGAATATAATGATTTATAATAGAATGAAATTTAAATGAATGTAATATTAGAAAATTGTTGTGTCGGGAGGGATAGAAGAGTTCATAATATTATATAGTGAAATGCTGTTTAGATGAAGAGTTTATAATGTAATATAGTGAAAAGTTATTTATCATTTTATATTCTATTCTAAATCTCCCAAATCAGATATTTTTTATTTTTACTGTTTAGAATTGAATGAGATATAATATAAAACACTTATCTTTTATTTTATTTTATTTCATTCTATTATATATCCTCTTATTAAATAATAAAATAATATTACATTTTATTCTATTAATAAGCACCGAATTAAACATATTCTTGGGCAACAATTGACGAGACCATAGGCAATTTGTTGACGACAATCTTGTCACTCAAACAAAATAATTAATTTATAAATACTTGTTTAATGGACAAGACAAAAAATGGCATATAATAGCTTCCATGTTTATGAAAATTCACGATTTGCTCCACTAAATTTTTTTTTATTTCAAGTGAACCCCAAAGTTTAATACCATCGCTCTCTCAATCACGTTTTGTGCATTCATTTACATTATTTTGTCTTTAATGTTTGATACGGCTAAATTGATTCCCATATTAATTGTTTTTAGATGCGTTGGATGGTATTTTGTTTTATTGATTATCACCGTTTTAAATATTTAATCCGAACTAAATATACTATGATTGAATTGAACTGATTTTTTATTTCAAGTTTTTTCTCTTTTTATAAGGTCGAGTTAAAACTTTGATTGTTTAGTATGATGGAAAGCCTAAATTTTTACATAAAATAATAAAAATAAAAAATAATTTTATTCGGGCACGATTGAGTACAGGCTCGAACTTGAAAAAGAACTCTTTTTAATAAAATAGTTAGATCTTTAAAAATATAATTTTTTTTAATAAATGCACTAATTTGCAAAATTATGTTGCCAAATCATCTCCTTATTACATCAAATCTTCTGTTTCAGTTACTTTATTCTAATTATATTTTATTAAATCTTATTCATACATTTACGTGAGATTCACATAAATGTGTAGATAAAATCTAATAAACTATGATAAGAAAATCATAACTGGAACAAGATATTTGATTCCCGATAAAGCAAAGGGAGATCTTCTATTCCTCTTCCCCTATTCCCAACCTGTTCTCCCACCGTGACATCCACACATTTAACTCTGTCTCATTTATTTATTGCTAAATGTATAGATACTATACAATGGCCCAGAGTGAAACAAAGAAAAAATGAACAAACGATCTCATGCCGACGAAGCACAAGTTTAATATATGGTGACGTTTTATTGATGTTGATTAATCATTATATATAGATGAGAGTTTATGTAAATACTTTGAAGTAGGTAACAATTAGTTTTATAGCTGTCGATTAGATTAAAAAATTCAACTACTTTGACCAGTTTAATCGTAAAATTTTGAATCGTTTAATTTTTTAGTTTGGTATTTAATTTTTTGGTTCGATTTATTTTAATAACTCTTGTCGTTAAAAATCAATCAGTTTATTAATTAATCGTTTAATTTTTGTAAATTAATAAGTTTTTATAAATTAAAAAATCAATTATTTCATTTAATAATTTTTTAATTAAACATGAAAATGTTCGATGAATAAAAACATCCTTTTAATAATATTTCAAATTCTTTAATTTCATTCAATGTTTAGCAAATTTTAGAATAATCTAATACTGACTAAACCTTTTAAATCTTAAACATTTTGTTTTACAAGTTTAATTTTAGGTTCTGATTTTAAAACATTGGTTATAGATAGGGATGTCAAAAGCGGTCCGACCTAGCTCGTGACTCCCTTATTTTTTTCAAAACGACGTAATTTTGGAAGTTTTTAGTTTAAAAAATAAATGGCGACCCATCAAGCCACGGGTTACTATAGTCCGGGCCCAACCTATTAACATTCCAAGTTATGATATCTTAAAATTTCGATAGAAACTTTAATAAATATCTTTTAAAAATTTTAATTTATGTCTTTTTAGTAATTGGAAACAAGGGCTATATCAATACTGCGAAAACCATATTAAATTTTTTTTTGAAAACACCATATTAAATTTGAAATTAGATTTGTTTTTTAATTCTATTAATGCTAGTTAATATTAAACGCTCTTTTGAGTAAGTTTTTAAAATTACAAATTAGGTCCTATTTTAGAGAAATGCAAGAACTACGGGACTGTTTTGTGAATATCGGACAGACAGGGACACGTTTTCAGGAAGGACACAAGAGCAAAAAAGACAAACTAGAAAGAATATATAACCATCTTCGAAGAGAACACACACTTCTTTTCTCCCCTCTCTTTATATTTCTCTGTCTCGGCTTCTGTCCCTGTCTCTGTCTTTGGGGATACTCTTCTGAAGTAACAGAGAGAAGCCGATCATGGGTTGCTTTCTCTCTTCTGGAAAGTCAAGAAAGAACCAAAAGAAACCCCAGAAGAACAACAACAACCCTGATGATCAGATCCCATCATCTTCAGGTACTTTTAAGTAGAGAATATTTCAAAGTTTGCTTCTTCTTCTTTTTTCCCCCCTCTCTGCTGTATTGGTTCATGATATCGTTTTAAAGTAGTTATTTCATGTAAAGTTGGTGAATTTCATGACAACTGGGTCACATTCATCAAAGTTTGAAGCTTTCTTTTCGAGGGTATTGAGGTATGTGTTGATCTGGATTGGACACGGGGGTTATTGTTGGTGACGCTAATTTAATCGCTGTTTTGCGCTAATGTGGTTCAGTTTCAAGGTCATTTTTTGGCCTGAAGGTGATGAATTTCGATCGTAGTCATTTCTATACCTTTTGAAGCTCTGGGATTTTTTAAAATTTCTCGGATAGATTCCCAATCTGTGGGAATCAGTTACATATTAACGGTGTAGATTCATTGATAATTTATCTGAATAGTTCTGTTTTGTTTGCATGTATAATTTTTGTGGGGGAAAGGTACTATCAGTCAAAAACTCGGCTTTCACTAGGCGTGTGGCCTAATTGTCAGCAGACTTATACATGAAGTCATTCTACCTCATGAAGTTGGTTCACAAAATGTGTCCTCTTTTTTTATTTAGGGTTGTTGAGTATTACTAAGATTGCGATTATTTTGGCACCTCCAACTGTTCATCAGTGTTTCATTTCAGCAGTTATCGGCATTGTGGGATATCTTGTTACACTAAGTTCACAGATGGCCCCTTGTTATTTTTTTCTTAAATGATTGATTGAAATTCTAAAGGTACATGTGTGCTAATATGTCATGAAAGAGTGTTTCATATCATTTTATTGTTGAGCATTCATGGTCGTTCTAGGTTTTGGGCAGCAGGCAATGCTTGTCAGAGCAATAGAGTTAGATATGCAAGGGGAATAATCCAGTTGGTCATTCCTAGATGATTGTTTTATCTTCTGGTTCTTGTTATGTTTCTCAAATTTGGATGAAAAGATTTTTTAGATAACCTGGTTCAGAACTGTTTTTAGTTCAACTGATGTGATAGTGAGCACTATTTGTTGTGTTTCAAATTATTGGTGGGTTGATTGTAATGCATATTGTTGTTCTATTGTTTTATGCAGAGAAAACAAAGGTAAACTTGACCTTGGATATTAAGAAGGATATTCCTAAGGATGGAGGCACTGATCATATTGCAGCGCATACATTTACATTCCGTGAATTGGCTGCTGCAACAAAGAACTTCAGGGCAGATTGTCTTTTGGGTGAAGGAGGTTTTGGCCGAGTATATAAAGGAAGATTGGAGAGTAACAATAAGGTTTGTTGAACTAGTTGGATTTGGCTTTTTAAATGAAGATTTACAAAAGGACAATGCATTGTATCTAATCATTGTTTGTAGATGTAGATCAAATTGTTCCCTGGAAACTTTATCTCCTTGATTACCTTATGATGCTCATATCCAAGAGAAGAACTGATTGATCGTGGAAAGATAATAATGAAACTTGTCAGCTCAAAGAATCAAAAGGAGCATTCGAGTAATTGATTCTAATTTCAAGATATTGTGAATCCATCTGATCCAAAACTAGATTATTGCTTCAAATTTTAGATTGAACACCTTTTTATCTTTGGCATTGTAACTATTGGTTCAGCACAAAATGTAATGCTCCAAATGACCTGAATATTTCTTTGATATGTTGTAGGTCGTTGCTATTAAGCAACTTGATCGCAATGGACTACAGGGGAACAGGGAATTCCTTGTTGAAGTATTGATGTTGAGCCTACTTCACCATCCAAATCTTGTTAACTTGATAGGGTACTGTGCTGATGGAGACCAAAGACTTTTGGTTTATGAATACATGCCATTAGGATCTCTGGAAGATCATCTACATGGTAAGTTCACAAATAGTTGATTTATAGTTGTTAGGCTTCAGAAGTTTGATACTCTCTTTGAAATGGTAAAATTATTAATTAATGAGTCAAAGAAGGGAGGTTTTGTTAAATAAATTACAAATTAGAAGGAAGTGCTATGAGAATACATGTGTTTTGTTCTTATCTTGAGTGCAGTTAGAGAAGTGTACAGATATTCCTTAGTCATGTGAATGTAATATTTCTTTCCAATCACTTTGCTAACTGTTCACGAGTCATTGCCCGTTGGACGCCCATTTATTGATACCTTTGAGCATCTTTATACTCATTTAAGGTTAATGTTTTTTGACATACATCAGTAATTTTCTTCTATTGCATTTATATTTTAGATCTGCCACCTGATAGAAAACGACTTGATTGGACTACGAGAATGAAAATAGCTGCCGGTGCTGCTAAGGGCTTGGAGTATTTGCATGACAAAGCTAACCCCCCTGTGATATATCGTGATTTGAAATGTTCGAACATTTTGCTTGATGAAAATTATCATCCCAAGCTATCTGATTTTGGGTTGGCAAAATTGGGTCCCGTTGGAGACAAGACTCATGTTTCCACTAGAGTGATGGGAACCTATGGATATTGTGCTCCTGAATATGCAATGACGGGTCAGCTTACGCTAAAATCAGATGTATACAGTTTCGGTGTTGTACTCCTTGAAATCATTACCGGTAGGAAAGCTATTGACAATTCCAGAGGTGGCGGGGAGCATAATCTAGTTGCATGGGTAAGACACTTGTGGCCTTTTGTGAACTGAAGGTCCATTGAAATATCATTGCAGTGGTCAGTTTGAACTAGCCTCTCACTTCTGTGAAAGTATGTTTTCTTTATTGGCATGGCATGAACTACTTCTGATCTATTATATGCTCTTGGATATTATAACATTTTAAGACCAGCAATGGTTAATTTGACTTATGTTTCATATGGTATATTTGGACCTGAAATTGATGAAACAACAAATTCCTTAATTCACCATTATCTTACAATCAAACCATGTCTGAAGAACTACTTCTAGGTAGTGCTAAGATAAAGAAAGGATGAACCGGTACCCTGTAAAGAGGAAAGTCTATCTTTGGAAATCAGATTAAGTCTGCAGTGACCTTCATTGTCGGAACTTCGGACTTACAATGTCAATACTCGTGAAAGTCATGTAGCATTAGGTGTACTTGTAGCATACTGAGGTTATGAACTTGTGATAAGTATTATACTCTTTTCATGGAGGGAGTTTTTTCATCTTATACAATTGATTCGGCATGGACAAACTTGCAATTAAGTGCTTCTCCTTTTCCTTCGGTTTCAGAGCTGAGTTTCCTCAAGATTTAATAGTCTGGGTCTTTACTGGGTGAGAGTTGTAGTTGATCCTTGAGATTTCTGCCAATTTCTTGCCTCAGGCTTATGTGCCCATTTATCAGTTCCTGGTATATTGTTTCATGATGTTACTCACTTTATGCAGTCCAACCTAAGTAGAAATAAAAATATTTAGTGATCTGGATAGTTTTGCTTTGAATCTTGATCTAATGTCGTTCCCGTGACGCAGGCACGGCCTTTATTCAAAGATCGACGGAAATTTGCCCAAATGGCTGATCCACTTCTCCAAGGTCAATATCCTGTGAGGGGTTTGTACCAAGCTCTCGCAGTTGCTGCAATGTGTGTTCAGGAACATCCTAACATGCGGCCCCTCATAGCTGATGTAGTTACAGCTCTTACTTATCTTGCTTCTCAAAAGTACGATCCCGAGACTCAGTCAATAAACAGCTCCCGCACAGGCTCGTCTACTCCTAGAACTAGAAGGGAACCGTGAAGTTGATAGGCGAATTTTAGAATGCACCCATGTTTAGGGAATCATACCATCCTCAGGAGCCAATTGACATGATTGCAAGCTTTGTAAGTACAGGTTTATATATCTACAATGAGAAGGTCACTGAACAGGATTCAATTTCAACAGGTGCAGCTAGCTAGAATGTTATTCCTATTGCTGCAATACACGATTTTATCTTTGCCATAAACCCTTTTTTTTCTATTTAGTTTATTTTCTCACCATTTTGTGTGAGTTTCTTTTTTGGTTACTTTTGTTTTACTATAGTGATCTCCCTCCCTCCATCCAAAACTGTGCCCTTTCTTTGCACAAGCTCTTTTGTACAATGGCTCTGTATCTAAATAGAAATTGGTCTATCATTGAAGAGATTCACTTTACCATATTCTTAATACCAGATCATATAGCTATCTTTTGTATAAAATTGGAATGATACAAAGAAGTTTCAACATTCATGAATTGATAAGAACTAGAGGGTTGAACAAAAGTTTGACATCTGATAAAATTGAAACGATACGGAAAAAATTACACTTACAAATTGCAAAAAAACTTCAGGGTTGAATTTTCTTCCGTTCAAACTTTCTTCCAATCGGAGTAAACTTCATTTTGTTTCTGTTGTTCACATTGAAAATACGAAGAAATATTCACAGAAGAAGCAATATTGAATCGAAGATTATACAATTGTTTCATGAAGGATTTCATGTTTCTTTTTTACATACTATTCAGCTATAAAGAGACCTAATATTGCTACTGAACAATGAAAAAACAATAAATGGAAATAGCTCTACAAGGGACGTGTTATATAAAAAGATGACCAAAGAAGAAAAGTGATCTACACTCTGAATGGTACGGCAAAAAATTATCTACCAGTCTTGACAACTTAAGATATTTTAGTTATACCGAACCTAAAATACTCTACTCGTTTTCCTTAACTGCATGACCATTTGTCTCCTTCTGCCCATTGCTTGGACTTTGCTCCTCCGTGAACGACTTGCCATTTTCTGCCTCATCAATATTAGCAGGTTTCCCCTGTTTTGTCCATTTTGGTTAAACAACATCCAAACTGACTTACTCTTAGTGTGTGAAATTAATATCGACGTAAATACATAAAAGACAAACCTTGTTTCGGTCACGCCATCCAAGTCCGAAAGGTCGAGCTAATAAACCAACCTTTCTTGGAGGTATGTCTTGAATAGCCTCTTGATTTGCTTTATGTGCTTGCCCAGGAGAAGTTCTGAAAAATTTTAGATTCATCTCTAAGCAACTATGTGATCCAACTGGGTAACTTACACACTCCAAATAGACATGTGCAGACATAGATTCGTAGTTAAAATTACAGGAAATGAATTTCTTGGCCTTGTTTTCTACCGTGTTTAATTTCCAGAAATTGATGAATGTGATGTGCACATTACCTCAATCGAAATGGAAATTCAGAAGCATGAGCAAAACAGTATATTTTATTTAACATCATAAAATCCAAATACTATCCAACAAAATTCAAAAACCGTAGTATAATTAACAAGTCAACAAGAAAACTTAAGCTGCATATATTTTACTCTGAAAGGAAGTTGACTACTTACCTCGGAGAATGTTGTGTCTTTAGTTGACCAGATTGGTACTGCAGGGTCGCCTCCAACATTGACTCTGCCATAACCACACGCTTCTCCATTTGAGCAAGGGATGCCATGGCCTCTTCATACTTCTCCTGCAGATATGTAACAGTTGTAGTAGTTGATGATCATCAAAGAAGCAATTAAACTGTAAGTTAGAAAGTTCAGACGACCTCTCCGCAGAAAGGAAGCATCACTAATATAATCACCGTCTAATAAATATCAGAATTAAGTGATAGTGCAACAAAATTAGTTTTCCAGGCTCATCACGCAAATTATCTAAGAATCACTGAAAACTATGATTCACACAAGTCTAGCAAAATATTCAACAAAAACAACTGAAAAATACAAACCTGAAGCACTTGAGCCGCATATCTTTGCGCTTCCGCATCTTGTTCAGCATATCTGCGTGCGTCTTCTGTTAGTCTTTGCTCTTGCTCCACCCGCATTAAGACCTGCATGGTTACTAAGTGATCTCAGCATCGGTAACAAAATTATAAGTCAAATATAAGAGAAGAACCAATGGCTTTGCATGTGATAAGCGCTATAAGCAAATATGAAACAAGCATGAACCTGGAGCATTGCATTTTCTTGTTCCTGCTTATCAGCAAGGGCCCTTCGCAGCTGGGAAACCTCACGCTCCAACTCTTCAACCTAGAGATCATAAGCAAATATTCAGAATGCAATGCATTTGAATCAGGATTAGGCATTGGCACATCCGGGTCTGGCCCGGTATTTATATAGATGAAGAGAAGCTGAGATAAATAACAATTCAAAGAACAAAATCACTACCCATTTCAGTTCGACTAACAATTACAATTTCATTTCAAAAACCCAAGACCATGTCAGTGAAAATCCTAAACTCACAGAAGACTGATCATCGAACATATCTTATAGCAGCTTTTATCATTTTCCAGTGGCGTTGGATGGAAGACCTTGTGCATCTAGCGAAATTCACCGTAAGACTTTTTTTTAAAATTCTGAAGGACTTCTTATTCTGATAGTTCTTCATGAAAACATATTTGCTCTCGCAAACCCCCTCCCCCAAAAACCCATATGTTCTCAAGTTATTTATCTCTTATTTATTCGTTGTTTTATTAATATAAAGCCCCAAAGTTCGTATAAAAAGATTTTCCAAGTAAGAAAGAAAAAATAAAGTTTATGTATACCCTAGCACTCAATTGCCGTCGGTTGTCCTGCTTGACCATCTCCATCAAAGCTGTCTCCAACTCCTCAGCCCTGATAAAGAATTGATACAAGGTAAATATGAGATAATCTTTCAAAGAAAATAATTTCACAAACCAATAGGATCATATGATAGAGATGAAGTATGAAGCAAAAAATAAAGAATGCTGCCTACAGAAACATAAACCACAGCACAAAAGTTCCAGTTACGTTTCAACACAACCTGCCACCTATATAGACAATATCTGCTACTCTATTCATTTACATTCACAATTTAAATGTGATCGTTGCTCAATATCTAGCTCTGATCCATTTATGGGGAAATGATCAAAAAGATGTTCCATCTAAGGCCAGAGCTTTGCACCTGAAAAGTTGTGAATAGTGCATCCTAAAAATTGAACTTGTCAAAAACTTCATTTAATTAATGCCTAAAAAGAACAAATTACAATATGTAGAAGACTACCCAAATTCACTGAATTCACTGGTCCTACAAATACTAGAATAAAGTGCAGTTTCATGTCTACTTGTATGTCTTGTTCCCTTGCTTGTACCTTAACCATGCCACAATCCCTTTCTACATAAAATTTATATCCTCTATTCCACCATTTCAGCTATTCCATGCCACTCTTCCGTTAAGAAGAAAAATAACCATGCTCCATCTTACATATTGCCACAGAACAAACTATCAGTTTGATAATAAAGGACTCAAAAGTCAATGTGTAAAATGACGTCAAGCCACTTAACAGAGACAAAAATACTAAATCAATGAAGAGCACAATAGTGGAAGTCTGATCCAGAGGAGACTATCTCCAAGGAACAGTGCAACAATGCAAATCCACATGACATCTACACTTCAGGGCACAGAACAAACACAACCACGAAATGATTTGAAGCATGTAGTACATGTAAGCTTGTAAGGTTGCAAAGACACATCACAATAGAAATCCCGACCTCAGAACAGCAGATCTTTTCTCCTCTAGCAACTTGCACAGTTCAACCTTTAGCCATACAACCTGTAACATCATTTATATGAGAAAATCAAAACACTCAAACATGTACAAACATAGTCCCCAACCCCCTACACCCTCCCAAAAAATAAAAAATATAACCACTAACAGGAGAACAACATGCAAACACTGAAAGTCTAGAGATTGCAGTTTACAGTAAAAAGTTAACAATGCATTAACTCCTAAAATTCATAAAAGATAATGCTTAAGAGGGGATGCAGTCCACCTGATCTTGGAGATCTGGAGTAGTGTCTACCTCCCCATCACCAGTCAGGCTAATGACAACATCATCTGCATTAGTAGATCCAGACTCTGAGCGAGAGAAATCACCACTTCTATGCTTTTCTATCAGAATTGACTTCGGGTCATGTTTGAAATTATATAGCTTTGATGCCAAACCATGGGAATCCCTCCAAGCCTGAAGCCCCTTTGTCCTCTCCTCAACTGAAGTCATAACAGCTGGCCGATGCTTATTTCTCAGTTCTCGCAGCCTAGTTTCATTCACATTTTGGTAACCCATGCAAGCTGTTAAAACTAGTTGACTGCTATCAAATGTTGAACCAGCCAGTGACTGTAGCAGAGTTACTGCATCACCAGCATCCTTAGTAGTAACCATTGCCGGGCCTACAAAAAACTGAAACTAAATCAAGTTTCACAAAGAAAAAAGGGCAACAGCAACTTAGATAAATAAATATGACATCCATTGATATTATAAAAAAAAACTCAGTATTGTTCACCCAGTACCATATAACTCCATTAAGGCAAGTGCTGTTCTGAAAAGCATGACACGATTTCCTTCATAGAGAAGCACATCCCACACTCGCAGAACTGAAGTAACGAGGACAGCATCAGTTTATGTGTTAGCTTTCCTTGGAAATAATGGATCCAAATTAAGGAACTGATGTAAAATTAATGAATCTTAGCACGCAATGTTAAAATGTACTAAGTCATGCATTAAAACAAAAAACCTGACCACTTTCCCAAGGAAGCATGTTCATGAAGATGGAAAGGAACCATGGCCCAGCCACCCATGCCACTTGCACTCCAAGGTAATCCAAATGATTCACTGACATAGAATTGATGTTGACATATGAAATCCAATTTCTTGCTAATTTAAAGAACTTGAAAGATATAAGAAATCATATGAATACTTATACCAACCTAATTTAGGGAACCTTTCACGCACCAACTCTTCAAAAACAAGTTGGTCAACCTGAAAAGGATAAACAAATCAGTCAGAATATCTATTTGTAAATGTCAAGTGATATCCTGTGATTTTTCTTTTGCCGTGAGAAAAATAAAATGACAGTAAAAACAATGGCACTGAGAAACTAGAACTTTGGTAAACATTACCTGAGACTCTATCATTTCCTCCGAGTAATACCCATCAAAATAATCATCAATAATGCCCATCAATGCCCTGAGAATTCAAGCTAAATTTAGTAAAAAATAGCGCTATTTTGGCTATGAAGATATCATGGTAAATAATTTTCTTAAATGAATAGTGCCAACTAAGTTTCTAAGCATACCAAAAGGCATTTTCTTCTGGCATCAAAAGCAGTAACAGGGCCGCAAAGAAATTCATGGCCTATATAATCATTAATGTGAAGTACAAAAAGAGTTAGCTATTTGAAGTGAGGAAAATATTCAACTGACTGCAATTAGCATTATAGGTTCAAGTACCTGGCAATAGCCAACTGAGGGGTTATGTCGAGCATATGCCGTAAGTAAGCGTCTCAAGGCATCTCTACCATCATCATCCAAAGCAGGATGCCCTGGGAATGTTCGAGGCAAATCCTGCATTAACACCACTAGCAGGATGAGAAATTTTGCAATGACAATGTCGAAAGGAGGAAACAAGGATTATCATCCAGAGAGGGATATCATTGCAATGACCTTCTCAATTTGTCCCTTCCATTTCTCAGACGCATACAAGTGATCCGTGGTTGAATCCTTAGCGTGATTGTCCAACTCTTTATCAACATGATTAGTATTAAGTTCTGCCTTAAGCAGATCCTGATAATACTTCTCCACTCGACGAGCACTTACACCCACAAATGCTTGCCATAGCTAAAATTGTTATCAGAAATGAGTACAGAAATCAGTGAACAAGTTGAAAAGAAATAATGGTCGAGTATACCTCTCCCCTAAGCGCCATTGGAACGCCCCCACGAACAAGGACCTCTAACTCTTCTTTCCAGGGACACAAAGATTCAAGATTGGTTGCATCAGTAGTTGTAGTAACCATAATAGAGGCACTAGCGTTGTCAGTCGAAGGGGAATCTTGAATTGGATCCGACCTTTCAACATCATAAAACTCATCTTCAGAATCCTCCTCAGCTGATCCTTTCAGCATCTTGGCACCTTCCACAACTGTTCTAGGGTCCTTGTCCTCCCTTAATTGATTGACCTTCTTCTTCACACGGCTACTCATCATATCTTCAATTACACGTAGTGATGGTCTAATCTCTGTCCATATTTGGATCTTATGGTTTTTTCTATTCTCAGCTGCTTGTTTCTCTTCCTTTTCAATGACATTTTCAGGTGAAGTATCAGAGCCAGGCTTTTCACTACTTACATTATCTCCTTCAACATCAGTCTCTACACTCTCAATCTTCTCTTGGGTACTCAGTCCATTGCTTCCTTCTTCTGTATATGATCCATTCACTGCCAATTTAATGGATCCTGTTTCTCGTTCCAAGAAACTCTTCCATCTATCTGATCTTTCCTCTTCTTCCTCCTAAACATGTGAGTATATGAGAAAATGAAAAGGGGCAATTTTATCTTCCTTTATCTATCCTTTGTTTAAATTTCGTTTTCCTTTTTCTATAGATATGGTATGTGGATAAACAGATGAACAATAACAAAAAGTATTCTAACCTTTAAATCATACATTCTCAATCACCTAAGGAGTGAATACAACAATAAACTATATGCAAACTTTCACATATTTTAACCTTTTAACTACAATTTCAATCGCTCAAGGAGTAAATACAACAAGACATTATATGCAAACTTTCATTCTTTTGCTATCAAACTCAAACTGTAGAAACACCCTAGGTATGTTAGTTCCTCTCCTTTTCTCTCAAAAACACTTCATAGTGAAAACAAAAAAGAAACAAAATTTTTTCCACTGGCTAAACAACCAATCAGGTGCTAGAAATAAGTAGGAGTCTAAAAGGAAACCTTGTAGATATTAGCATATTCCCGGTATCTTTGTACATGTTGTGGTCTCACTGCAAATCCATAAGCATCCCTGTCGATATGAACATTTACTAACGCACATTACTTCAAAATCTTCTATATCATACAACATAGATCCTCCATTGCAGTGATTCAGCAAGCATAACACAAACATAATAAACAGTGCAACACTCATACACAGTCACACAAAGAGAGATAGTGATAGACAAATCATTCTGCACTATATGTTAGCTTAGTTCCACATAAGCACGCAACCTATTAAAAAACACAAAAATGAAACAAAAACTTCAACAAAAGAAGTTCAAAATGCCCACAAGTAAAATGAGGCAAAGATTAACAGAAACATACCTGCAATCTGCCTTCAACGACCCAGGACTCAAACTAGACAAGAGCATGTTCCACTCAAAATCTCAACTCTAATCTCCATGCTACTCGAATTTGTACGCAATTTAACTCAATTTCACTATAGAACTACACCACATTCATGATCAAAATTCCTGAACTAGGCCTATTATCACACATTGTTCAAACTCCATCCAATTACAGACAACTTCAAATAAAGATCACAAATCGATCAAGCACTCAAACGCTACGAAGATCAACTCCAAAAATCCAAATCTCCACTTATCGAAACGATCAACACTTGAAAAATGAACACTGGCAAAACAGAAACAATCGGACCGAAGAGGAAGAAGTGAAGAAGCTTAAAAAACGGACGCGTGGCGCGAGAAGGGAAGAGAAAAGAAGAGTGAGCGCGTAACACCGACCTCTTGTGCTCGAAAGCGATGAGAGGGTTAATGGCCTTCATAGCTGGACGGATCTGATTGGTCTGTCAGCTTCTCCAAAGTCAGAGGCTCTGTGAGAGAGAGATCTTCGGGAAAATCAACTCTATCTCCTTAAAACTCTGCAACTGAATTTCAGCAACAAGAAAGAGAGAGGGGAGAAGAAAGAGAGACACGAAGAGTGGTCAGTGTTTGGTTGTTTGTGTGTATCTAAAAGATGAAAACGGTGTTTTTGTAACGTGGGCTCGAGATTTGAGAGAATTAATAATTTATAAATTAATTGTATATGTAATTTTATAAATATTTAAAATATAATCGCTACAAAATTTTATATAATGAGTTAGACGACGAGATTAGGGTCATAAAATAAGGTTTGGTTATTTAATTGTATTTTTTGCATTTTTTAAAATAAGGATCAACCATTTTCTAATCTAATATTAATTATCTTATAAATATATTACAACACAATTAATATCCTCTATATAAAATAATTATTGTATCAACTTATTATAAATAAATATTTTTTATTTATTTTCTATTTGTTTCTTAATCAATTTCACTCTATCATTAGTCAAATTAAGGAATTAATATGCAATAATGAAATGTTACATGTTTAAAACAATTATTAAAAAATACAATCGGTTCGGTCGATTAATCTTAAAAACTTTGAACTGTCCAATTTTTTGATTCGGTTAATAATTTTTTATGTTAAAAATTGATCAATTCATTAATTAATCAGTCATTTTTTGTAAATTAATAAGTTCTTATAAACTAAAATAAATTAATTAATTTTTATTTAATAATTTTTTTAGTTAAACTTCAAATTCTTTGAAAGGCATGATAAATTTTCTCAATGATATTTTAAATTTTTTAATTTTATTTAATCTTTATGCAATTTTACGACTGTGTTAATTAAACCTTTTACTTAGAAAATATTGCCCATTTGATCAACTTAGACATCAAATATAAAAATTAACTATCACTTTATTAGAATAAAAATTTAATAATATTTATAAAAGCACATCACTAAATTGGCAAATAATGATATCACAAAATAAGTTAGTTGGCATTTTTTATAAATATTTTTTTTTGGAAACAGAGGAATCTGTAGTCGTTATCCTTTAGATGCGTACTAAATAAACCTTCGGATTAACGCAATAACTTGTAAATCATGCCAACTAGGTACTCTGCACTAGGCAAGTCCTGTACGATAAGCTCGACCGAGAGAGCGTAGATAAGAAAATTCGAACACAGGATCTTTAGACTTCATGCCCCTCACTCTCCTAACTCAACCACCACCATTCAAATTATGCTAACAAATGTTTTTTACTAATCCAACTTTTAACCTATTCTTACTTTGGAATTGTTAAATGGGAAATATATTCAAACTTAAGAATCTTTTTATACACTTCATTCATTATGCTATCATATCATCTTTCTTATGAAGTTAATTTTATTTAAGCTTATACAGCATTATCGAGTCGAGTCAAGTTTGAAATGTTCCTTTCTAAACTTAAATTCAAATCGACCTGAGACTTTAGGTTCAAGCTCGAGTCCGATTAGACATGATTTTTTGTAGCTTGAGCTGGAGTTCATTTTAAATAGAATTATTTAAAACGGTGTCGTTTACAATCTAATCAATCTTACCATATGTGGACCACAAAGATATTTCACTTGACTTTGGGTTGCTCTCATAGTAAATTGCCCGAACAAAGAGTTAAAATGGTGTCGGCAATGAAGTTGTATTATCTTTTTTAAAACAAATCTCAATATTTGATCTTGATCAATCACGATGAACGATGGTGATTGCATGTTAGAAAAACCGGTGCACAATGCAATAAGTATATACCCATACATATTCATTGCAGTCACTTCAGTGCAAAACATGCATAATTGGGTCCCAATCAAAAAGGTGTAGGGCCGCTTATCTAATTATTAGTACCATATCCTTTATAGAAAGTTTTGCCTTTTTAGTCACATTTCATGACCAGTTTGGCCTCCATTTTTTATAAAGGTGATTTTTTTTAATAAAGATGAATTTTGGAATATAACGGATATTAATAATAAATTATGAATTATAAGAATAAAGGATTCGTTGATATTACTTATGTTTTTGTATTGCAATTTTTTATTTTTGTTTTTGTTTTTATTTTTAAAACAAAATTTTTAATTATTAATGTTACTATAAATATACCTTTATTATTAATAATGTTTAAATAAAAAATAAAAAATATATAAATTAATCAAGTAAATAATTTTATAAAAATAGATAACTTAACAATGAATCAATAATTCAAAATTTATATTTCTTAATATTATTTCATTAATAGCGCAAGATTTTCTACAATATTTTTAAATACTTAAAAAAATTTTGAGTTTAAATGTTTTATTTTTTAAAGTTTCATATTACAAATATAAAATTCGCTAGATCTTATTATTGGTCAGCGATAAAAAATCTAAGAAATATCTTTATACACTATAAATAATGACAACAACAACATCTATTAGAAATCTTACTGAGACGCGAAATTTAGAAAAGTTCAATAGTCCGTAATCTTACTTTTAATTAATAGAGAGATTGCTTCCAAATGAATTACGTAAATGAATAAAAAAAATAGACATTATAAACAATGAATTTTTAAAATTTTTAAGACTTCAAATTAAAAGATTAGTCATGTCAATAGGCCGAGTCGAAGTAGCCCGTGGTCGGCCTGTGACTCCGTGGGCCGGAATGGATCAGCCCATGGCCCGGGTCACGAGCCCCTATTAATTTTTTAAAGTAAAAATATCCAAGATGACGTCGAGCAGTACTAATTCGGACTAAAAACGAGTTAGGCTGGGTCATAATTGTCATGCCTATTAAAGTTTCATTTTATATTAAATTTTAGTATTGGGTCAGTAATAAAAAATTTCTTAATATATCCTTTAAGTATTTATAATTACAAGTTGAGACAAAACTTTTTTTTCTTTTCTCTTTGACAATAAAAAAACATTTTCAATTTACAAAGTCTAGCTGTTTTTTTTATAATTAAAATGATAACTTAGTGAAAATTTCAAAGTTTGCTTGAAAAAAAAAAAAAGTTTGCTTGAAGGT
This sequence comes from Erythroxylum flavicans, assembly GCA_027576715.1. NCBI lineage: Eukaryota > Viridiplantae > Streptophyta > Magnoliopsida > Malpighiales > Erythroxylaceae > Erythroxylum > Erythroxylum flavicans. The sequence goes on along the minus strand of JANZXP010049689.1, from coordinate 11,655 downwards.
AACGCTAATTTGTCCTTTTGCTTCAATCTAAAAAGCCTTTCCTTGCGCCTAAATCTGCGACTGTACATAAGCTTGCATTTAGAGTCGTTCATATTAAAAAATTATATTTTAAAAATTACCGTTTATATTTATAATATTTATTTATTTTACTTTATCTATTTTTTTAATACAGAGAATAAAAAAACATAATACAAAACAAATCAACCAATGGTCATACCCCGACGATATATAATTCCTTGCCTATCTAGGAGTATAAAATACTTCGAATCCGTCGGAAGTTTTATAAGTATATGTAATCTTGGTTGTACTCGCCTAGCTACATTAGCCAGACTAACGACACTTTAATTCTTTTCCCTATAGATGTGTTGAATCTTCAACTCCCACTCTCGATCCAGCACCGCTCGTATGCCCTGTATCCTATTAGATGTGTATGTAAGTTTATTTATAATTTTGTAAGATTCTTGTGACATATTACATGTGAATTTATCAATAACAGCCTTTCTATTAGGTAGAAGTAAGGTCACATATTATCGGACCTTTCCAAATTTCGAGTATATTATTGGACCTTTTTAAATTTTGCTTCTTAACGGGACTTCAACTGAATATTATTAATAATAAAATATATTTTTTAATTTATTTTTCTTTTAAAGTTTTCTATTTTTAATTAATCTGTGCCATGTTTCTTCTCTTAATTTTTCCTCAAAAGATACATATAATTCTAACCATTTCGCATGTACAAAAAAAAAAATATATTAATAATCTAAAGTTCAAAAAATTCAATCAATTCGACCAATTCAACTATTACATCTTTGAACTATCTAATTTTTCGATTCAATTTTTAATTTTTCTATTCGATTTATTTTAATAATTCTTATTATTAAAAATCGATCAATTTATTAATTAATAATTTAATTTTAGTAAATTAATAACTTTATATAAACTAAAATAAATTAATTAATTTTTATTTAATAATATCATTTTTAATTAAACTTTAAATTATTTAATAAATAAGGACAATTTGTTTCAATCATATTTTAAATTTGTAAATTTTATATAATTTTTAGCTAATTTTATGATAGTTAATTGAATCTTTTATATTTTAAATCACTTATTTTACCGACTTAGCTTTCGGTTCGGTTTTTCTTTCTAAAAATCTTAAACCGTTAATTTATGAAAAATCTTAACCGTTAAGTTATGGACAACTTAAAGAAAACGGTGACATCGTGGAAAAGAAATTAAAGCGTTTAGCGAAAGCAAAGGAAAATTTGACTTTTTCCACATGTCATTAATCAAATCGCTAGTGTTTTTATAAGTTAAAAAGTAATTTAAAAGTTAAAAATATTTTTGGCTTAAATTATTATAAACAAGAGATATTAAATTAGTTTTGTATCAAATTATATACTTTTAAATAATTATTTCAATAGTTATTAATTTTAGAATAAATGATGATCCCCACTTAAATTATATCAAAAAGATATTTCAAAATTAATTAATTATATATGCATATATATCAATAATAAAATAACTTATTTAAACTAAACTATCTTATATATTTATTATTTAAAAATTAAAAATTGGTAAATAATATATTTTAAATAAATTTAATGGGAAATTTTAAATAGGTTCGTTCCATTTGTTTGTTTTTCTTTTAAAAGTCATTATGATGTCATTATTTTTTTTATAAAAACTAAGGTACTTAAGTGATAGTTGGTTAATAATTTTTAGGACTTATGTTTAGTAATAAGTCAAGTCGACTTCGATCTTAATATAAAATTATATATATTCAAACTCGATTCTAACTAAAATTTTAAGTTCAAGTTTGAGCTCGAATCTTGAATTAATTTTATTTAAAAGATTTTAACTTAAAAGTGATGTTATTTTGCTTAAAATGATATTATTGTATTTGAATTTTGGACTTCGTATCGAGCCAAGCTACGCAATCTAATTTGGTGCCTACCTAAAGCCTAATTAAAAAAAAAGCTTAAGTACATCCAAAGCGCAATTAACTTCAATTGTGTTGAATTAAATTGAATCAAATCGAAAAATTTTTACCATTTCTATTATAGCCAAACCCTACTTAAGTACGTGTCGGAAAAGGCCATAACGTAAGATTATTCCATTACTCATCTAAAATGGTTCAATTTTAGACCGATGTAAGTAAACTAAAATTGAATTGAATTTAAATAATCTTTTCTAATAGGTTCAACATAACCCATTCATAAGCTTACTTACTAGAGACTTACCTAGGGTGATAGTTAAAGTCGAATTCAACCCGGTTCGAAATCAACAAATTTGACCCAATTTAACTAGTATTTGAGAAGACTTAAGCTTTTTTTTAAAGTCTTGGGTCGACTTGTAAAGTTTTAAGAAAATTAAAATGATATTGTTTTTTATTTTTATTTTTTTAAAAATAAGAAACGAGCTAGACCGGGCTTCGAGCCACTTAGGCTGGCCTCGATCGGTTTTTAAGTTGGGTTCGGCTTGAACAAATTGTTTGGGCCAGGCGACCCATTATCGAGCCCAAATTTACCCAACGCATTACAATTAAAAAAAAAAGGAAAAAACCTGCAACCCCCTTAGTTTTTTAATCTGAAATTGCGTTCTCTCTCTCCCCGCAATCGCCGACCATGCCAGCTCTGAAACTGAGCTTGGCCTTTTCACTTTTTACCAAACCCTACAATTGGGCCCGTAATGTTTCAACCTCCACCTCCGCCGCCTCTGCCGCCGCTCCGGCGACAGCTGTAACCTCTAATTCTTCCCTTCTTTTTTCATTTTCCCTTAATAATAGCCGTACGGGCTGGCGCAGGATTACACCCTTATCGTGCGCACACCTCAATTATAGTAATAACTATACTAATAATAGATGTAGCAGTAACGGTGGTAGTAATTTTTTAGGGTTCACATTTGGTGGCCGTGACAAGCGTTCCTCTTTCTTCTTCTCTTATTGCAACAACACCTCTTCATCTTCTGCTTCCTCCGATTCGGGTGGGTTTTCCCGACCCGATTCGGGTGTTGCAGCCGAGATGGGATCCGAGAGCAAGATCAATGATGTTGATTGGTACCATAATGATCATCTAAAGGACGCGAATCAAATATCCAAATCATCTCCTGTGCAGAAACATGACGGCCACAACCAGGAAGCGTGCTCTAAATTTCTCACATTGCCAACGGTCCTGACTCTCGGTCGTGTTGCTGCGGTGCCTCTTCTCATTTGCAGTATGACTATGTTGCCCAATTTTTTGATTGAAATTTTGTTTAATCTTTATGTGTTTTGTCTAATGCATTTTGGGTTTTCTTTGCTGTGCCGTAAAATGGTTGGGAAGTTGGAATTTTGTGACATTTGGGGATATTTAGGATCTGATTCAGTGCATTGTCTTTTAATGTGGGATGCTTATAGATCTCGTAGTCTATGAATTGTTTTTGTTCACTGTGAAGAACCCAGAAGCTGATAATTCTTAGGGGTGGGAAATAACTCGTATGCTTGTTGCTATGGTAGCCTTTTATGTGGATGCTTGGTGGGGAAGAACAGCTACGACGAGTATTTTTATCGCGGCAGCAATTACTGATTGGCTTGATGGGTACTTGGCGCGGAAGGTATACTATTCTTTTTAGGGAAGAAGAGTAAATTTAGGTTGGGTGAATGATTATTGAAGCTTTGGTTTTAATTGTGTTTTAGATGAGGTTAGGCACTGCTTTTGGTGCATTCTTGGATCCAGTTGCTGACAAGGTACTTGCTTCTTCCTGGAGCTGACATTGTTTTTTAGTGTAATTCAGGTAGATTTAACATTTATGGCTTTCAAGGACCATTTAAATCTTCTTGTTTTGTTCTTATGCCTACTTAATGTAGCTTATGGTTGCTGCCACCTTAGTGCTACTGTGTACTAGACCTTTGGAAATGTTTGGACAAGTCCCATGGCTATTGACCGTGCCTTCAATTGCCATTATTGGACGGGAGGCAAGTATTCTTCTGTACCTATCATATTTATATCCACTAGTGGTGAACAATGTCCATCTTGGTGGGCTTAGTTTTTAGTTAATTATGTTCTTTCATAATCTTTAGGATTTTGTTGAGTTAGTTTTAGTAGGTTTTGCAAGTCAACTTAGACGATCATGTTGCTAGCTCAGTTGCAATGAAGTTTACAGATATTCTTCACACATGCATGTTATGTTGCTCAAGTGTATCGCCTATTAGAACGAAATTGAAGTACTACATGTTTTAAGTAAACACCTGTGACCAAGCCCACATGAATTACTAATGCAATTTTTCTTACAGTGAAATCATAAGGCCATTGATATAATGTACTTCTCTCAGACAACATTTCAATTTTAAATCTTTGTAGATTACCATGTCTGCAGTCAGAGAATGGGCTGCTTCACAGAATAGTAAACTGTCTGAGGTTGGTTTACCATTTCCCTTCCTTTTCTACCACTTAGTTCCTGTATTTTCGGACTTCTTAAGGTTTCTTTGAATGCCTGCTGTCCAGAAATGCTTCACCTAGTTATTTTAAAACAAAGAATAATACATAATTTCAGGCTGTTGCTGTAAATAACTTGGGGAAATGGAAAACTGCCACACAGATGACTGCGTTAATCATCCTCCTGGCTACACGAGACAACAGGTCCTGCCTGCTTTCCTTCTAGTTTTTTTCTACTTTAGGGTGAATACCTTTTGATACGAGGTAATCTCACAAGGCTAATTTATTTATCATTCTTTGAGATGGCTGACATTTCTTTTCTATCTTCTTTCTTCTCCAGTTTTGGAGGATCAGGTTTGGTGGCTGCTGGTGTTGTCTTGCTTTATATTTCTTCAGGTCTTTCTGTATGGTCTTTGGCTGTGTATATGAGCAAGATATGGCGAGTATTGCTGAAATAGTTTGCCTGGTATGCTACTTGCATTTGCTTAAGCCCCCTCCTCTCTGCAGAAGAGTTTGACACTGAATTTTTCAGGAATAACATCTCAGATTGAATCATAGGGGGATGAGGGGGAATGCTGTTCTTTTAAAAGGTTCCTCACTAACATCTCAGATTGAGTCATTATGTTCATGGGACAAGATCTGAGGAAAATCTTCCAAGTTATACTGTATGACGGGAATGCTGAATAGATTCCTCCTAGTTTTAGTCTGCTGGTCTTGTCCAATTGTTTGACATTGAAAGTGGTTAAAGGTTGAGGCTTCCTGTATTTGAAATGCATGGACTGAAGGTGATAGAACTGAAGATGGAGTGGTAGAGCAATTTAATATCGGTTTAATATGTATACATGAATCAGAATTACCTAAATTGGATTTGTAATCGATTTCTTTGGAAATAAAAAGCTCATATGGACTTAAAGTTTATGGTATGTTCCATCAGCAAATATTTTTCACATGTACATTTTGATGTAAGTTTATTGAATGTTCTGAATATGAAAGTATGAAGTGATGGTATTCTGGAGGAAGCAAATCACGTTAATTATTTCATTGAACCAGAGTTAAGGCAGCTGAAATCTGTAAATCTTTTTACAGTTTGCACCTTTGGATACAAAGAGAGATAGGAAAACCAATCATATTGGATAAGGCTGATGAATTAGTCTTTGATCTGATCGGCTTAAATTAGATTTTGATTCGAAATTAATAAATTATATTAGATTTGACTGAACCAGAGTTCAAACTTAAAAATTCTTCGGCTTAAGCTCAGGCTTAGGAGAACACAAATGTTGTATGATAGAAAGGGAGTTCAAATTGCATCATTGCATCCTTTAAGACTAAAGGGAGCTTGAGATGATCACCAAATTGCAACATAGAAAAATTCAAAGAACTATGAATAATGTTGCACTTCAAAGGGGCCTAAGAGTTGAACTGAAGCCTGAAGAGATGCTTCATGTGTTTGATTTTCAAATTGATTGAGAAAAGATTTCAAGTAACCTTGAAGTTCCAATGTCAAGAATTTAGCAATACCCTTGATGCCATTAACATAACTAATAGCCATAAGCTTTTTCTAAGTCATCCACCAGCACTAACACTACTACCTATGGAAGTTTCTTATGAAATTATTGATGTGATTCTGAAGATCATACTGGTAGCTATACAACTTAGAATGAAGAGAAAAGGTAGTGAGAAACCTTTCTTTTCTTTTATAAACGAAAAAATCGTTTCTGGATACAAGAGAAGGAATTGAGACTTGAGTGCCATATAGGTTTGGAACTTCTCGACTAAGTTTTGGCATTTCCGGAGATACCGTTACCTCCTTTGACCGAAAGTAGGGGGCCACGGAAAGAGCCGCTGCTGATCAGATTTGAGTCAAGAAACAAAACTATAATTGTTATGTCATCATGAAAATGTCTCCTCACACCGTGATCAATCTTTTTCAAGTCCGAGTACCTCATTTCTCTTTTCTTTGCTGCTTCTTGAAGGGCTGCTTTCAGAAGTCTTCTTGCAATACCCTGCAGGAACATAGATGCCATCAAAATTTATCCACAACTAACTTTAAAATTAAGATGCATCCCGCCACAATACATAAGAACTAGAGTAGCTAAAATCTTTTGACACATTAACCAATCTTCTAAGAGAAACAGCTATTTAGCAATAAAAGGAATGCAAATGTGCAAAACAGACTATGATTGGTAGTGTGATGGTAAATGCTAAAGCAAATTGTAAACGTAAAAAAGATTCCAACTGCTTAGAATTTGAAAGCTTAAAGAAGATACGACAAAAGTCAGAAGAATAAAAAGAAGCAGTCACTAATTGTAGACGGAATCGACCTCTGAATTTGATTTTCGGAGTCAAACAACAAGAAGAACTCACATTTAATGTAATGAAAATGGAATTTGAAAATACAAAACAAAATCCTACATTACGTGGGTAATTGTGGACAATATCTACTGCCTCCTGATTGCTTAGATGCTCCCATAGGCCATCTGATGCAAATATTAGGAACTGATCCTCAGAGTGGAGTTTATGTACAGAAATTGTTGGCTCAGCTTTAAGAATTGGTCTATCGAACGATTGATGCAGTCTAAACTTAGGCAATAGGGGCTCCCTATTGAATTCTTCCCTCTTGAGATAGGCATCACCGATGGATCTTGAGACCTGAAGAAGCAACAGATTTTCATCAGCAGGGTAACTAATATCTTCTGATTTTCGAAGCAACATGCAGATTTTGCGGCATACACACTAAATAGGCACAGTAATAAGTTTGAAATGCAATACCATGATAACTTACAATATAAATTTATCAATTACTCATGTGAACTAAGCCTTCATCAATTAATCCAATATACTCTATCAAGATGAAATCAGTTAAATAACCAAAAACTTAAGAACTACTATTAACGCGTGAGATATTAAAGTCTGACTTTACTAAGATGATCAGTTTTCGTCCACACTCATAGCAAGACTAATTCCTGGCCAATTTCAATTGATTCTAGCTGAAGACAAAGACATACTAGTTGACAAACAACTTAGCAAGGCACAAATGTCTGACAAAGTTTGTGAAGTTACCTGAATCAGACCCTTCACACGCCACACATTGTGTTTTAAAACTACGATTTGAGGATCATCAGGATGCAATGAATGCAGCTCCTCTCTCACGGATTCCATGCATGCATTGTGCTCATATGATAACTGCACAGCCTTGACCTCCTTAAAAGTCTTTTGCAGTCTCCCTAGGACCACCCGAGAATCTCCAGCATTTGCAATGTATAGATATCCACCACAAACAACACCAACCAAACAACATGCACCAACAGAAGCAATTTGTGGCTTATTCAGCCATTGGCTTTTCACTAGAGAGAGAAACTCCTCTTCTGTTGCCAAAAACGCCTTAGTGATAACATCTGCAGACATTCCATGGTTCTCTGATGTGAATTCTGCATCATTAATTTCAAGTCAGTAAACGTAGGCATCAGCCATATGAACCTTTAAAACCTAAATTAGCAAAGACAAAAGAAATAATATTAAATCTGACAGAGGAGTGCGCTCAGTCCCTGACATAAAAAGTAAGTATAAGGTCAAATAAATTAGTACAAGAAAGTGCTTTATTTTCATTTAGCTCTATTCATTTTTCATGTTTTCCATAAACTTCAGCAAGGAGGAGCATACTCTTGAGATTTTTAAACAGGTGCTCAGTAACAAAGCGGGCAGCTTCAGGACCACCGTGTCCATCATAGACTCCAACAAATGTTCCTTGAGGACCTGAGTCAAGTGAGCTCAGTGGCCCTGATTCAAGTTGGCTATAGTCTTCCAGTACATTGTTGGCTTGAATTACAGCCATTGAGAACTCCCCATTAACATGATATCCTGAATCTTTATACCACAACAAGCCATCAGCCCGGCCCCCGTTATCTCCACCTCTACTAGAATTTTCCCCATTAACAGAAGGTCTCCAACATGGAGCAACAATCTTCAATAAAGTTGCTGATACCATCACTCACATGTTCTTACCCAAATAACCCTGGCACCAAACTATTCCTCAAATCAAGGCCTGTATAAAGTACCAATCTTGATTCTGCAGTCCACTCAATCTCCAAACTCGCTCCAAAAGTTTCAAAAATCAAACAATCTTCAATTAACGAAGACACCATTAATCTGCAGCGTAAACATCGTACAACTAAACAAGAATTCAAATAAACAAAGCACAAATGCTAGTGAGCTGAATATGTTACCTACCAAATACCAGTCATGTATGGAAATCCCATAATACAAAACTATACAAGGCTGAGGCAAGAATCAAAAAAGCAACATACTCAACTCAATTTCTAACAATTTAATGAAATTGACCTCCATCTGATCAGGCAAATTCATAGCACATATCCTCCTAACATAAGCCTGATTAAAATCCCCTTCTGAAATGTCAACACAAGAACATGAAAAATGACAAGAAACAAGACCACCAAAACAAAAAGACATGCCTGGTGGATCTATATGGTGATGATAGATCTTGTCATGATAACCAAAACCCAGAAACCATCAATCTGAAACATACAAAACAAAAGAATAAATGATCATTCAACATATAAAGAATTTACATCACCAATCCAGTTAGTTAAAAACAAGGTAAACGTACCCTTCACAATACCAAGGAAAAAAAAGGGAGTAGAACAGCCAAATCTTATGATTCTCAAATCGTCGGGCAAGAATGAAAAAGACCCAGAAAACAATTTACATGTGAGAATCAATGTAGAAGGAAAAAAAAAAGTGATTTGGAATGTTCTATCGGACGAGAAATAAACAAGAAAATGGAAAAAGAAAAGGCATTAAATAAAGTTCGGATCTGGACAAGGAGAGAGAGAAAATTAGAGAGATATGTCATTGACTTTATCTAAAAATAAAAAATAAAAAACTAAATGGGCTTTGGTGATAAGTAGTTGGTCTTTTCATGGCTTTTTTATATAAGCCATTTGGCTTTACATTTTTTTCTTTTTTATTATTTTTTAGGTTTTTAATTTGAGTCCTCCAACAAACCCACTATTTTAGTTCAACTCCACCTCATTTTCTGTTATCCTTATATAGTAAATAATTTTATGTTTTTAATATATTTTCCCTTTTTAGTTCTTGTTTTATTCAAACAAATTTAAGTTTTTTTAAAGAACAAATTCTATTATTAGAGATAATATTTTATAAGTTAATGGTTTGTTACAATAACAACAACGTTTTAACTAGACCTGGCAAAATTTCGTCCAAACTGATAACTTGACTCTGTCCGATTCAGAAAAAATCATATACAAGTTGAAATTTTTTGACCAAATTTAAACCAAGTTGACTGATTTTTGTCCGAATTAAAATCAAATCTAGATCCAGGTTGACCTAATAAGACAAAATGTCCGAATTTTTAAAATCAGTCATCACTAAATATTTAAAACTGATTAAAATTGTCCGATCCAAATTTAAAAAAGGCAAAAAATTATTTTTTAAAATTTTGGCGAAGAAAAAAATTTATGTAATTTTGAATTTTGATTTGAAGTGTGCTTTGCAATTTAATGGCCCTTTGCTATTAGTTAAAATTGGACAAACCGGTTCCGAACTGGATTAGGTGTTTTCCAATCATGTTCAATTCCGGGTCAGCTTGGTAAAAAAAATTTAGTTTCAAACCAGTTGAGGGTCATAAAATTTTTACCTTTGTCTAAATTGTCCTGAACCGATTTGGCTTGAAACCGATTTTTTACCAGCTCTAATTTTAGCGGTAATTTCGTTAAATCAAGATTTGCTAAGGTTAAAAATATACTTACCCTTATTTGTAATTAGTAGAGAGACTGCTTTTGATAAATTCATAGGAAAACTCTTTTTTGAAATTTGTTACAAGAATTGAAATTGTTATTATTACCTTAATTTTAAGGATTAAAGACTTCAAATGTCCATTTTAATCAAAGTTTTTTTTAGTTTTAGAAATATATCATATAGTGCAAAAAGAAAATGTCTCTCTCTCTCTATATATATATATATATATTAATGCACTACAATAACAACAATATCCACTAAAAATCTCGCTAAGAAGCGGAGTAGTATGAAAAAGTTCAATAATACATGACCTTATTTTTAATTAGTAGAGAGATCGTTTTTGAATAACATATATATTAATGCACTAATGACTCGTTTCGGAATAGGTTGGGATAATTTAAAATATTAAGTAACTTAATCATAATTGGATGTACAAAACTTTTTTTTCAGAAGAATCATGATTACATATGTAAGTATAATTGTATAAAGTTATAGATGCTTCTTTTTTATATATACTTTTATTAGCAAAATTTGTTGTGTTTTTTGTAATAATAATAATTTTGTATTATCAATTTTTATTTTATATAAAATAATTTTTTTAAAAAAATTATCATATACAAACATTTTGTATAAAAAAATGAAGTATGAGATTTATCTAAATTTAAACATATTAGATTTTTGTGTGATTTAGTTGAAACAACCATTTTATTAATTAAGGATAAGGTTGCATACTACTAAAACAAACCTTGCCTTTTAAATATTTTTTGTAGATTTCACCTGGGTATTAGTTGTTGTTGTAGATTTACATGTGATTTTTTGCACTAAAACTTAAAAATTATTAAATATTTTTTTAAAAAATTAAAATTTCTTAAAATAAATAATCATTAAAAAAGACCTTTACAAGCTTTCATTATAAAAAAATTGTTATTTATTTAAATGATAGAATTTTACTTATATAATAATTTCTAGACTAAAAGTACTTAAAAAATTCACATTCAATTTTTTGTAATCCACTTATCTATGATAATCTTACACCAAATATGCCAACCATCAATCATAAACATTCTGGATAATAAGTAAAATAAAGCCACTCGTTTGCAATTAAGGAAAATTGAAGGACCTAAGACCCAAAAAAAAGGAAATTGTTTTGAAGTGACCAAATACAAAACGATGGTTGAGCTGAGCAGAACAATGCCTTTCTGTCTTAACCATGCTCACTTGACTATAAACAGCCACCGAAAGCCTCTTTTCTCGACCACCGTCGCCGGCGTGCTCATCATGGCAGATCAGTCCGTCAAAGTGGCGGCTGCCCAGATGACTTCGGTCAATGATCTCGCCACCAACTTCGCCACCTGTTCTCGCCTTGTCAAGGTGAAGTCAAGTCACGCTCTTTATTTAATTCTACAAGTATTCTTTAGTGATCCGATCCTTGTGGTGATTACAAGTTTGTAGCTTGAACATAGTC
>JANZXP010049669.1:0-11647 GCA_027576715.1 Erythroxylum flavicans | reverse complement strand
GAGCGAGTGGAAGAAATAGAGTTGGTACCCCCAACCTATTTCTGATCAAGTAAGTAACGAAACATGTCCAGCTAACGACTTTAAAAAAGCACATTCGGGGGAACCCCTAAATTTTTCAGGTTTGTTTATGTTATTTATTTTCAGCATTTTTTATTTTCATTTTAGTATGTTTATTTCATTCGGTTAGGAATTTAAATTCACATTTTTATTTCTATCATTTTAATTTTCATATTTCCATTTTAAAACTTTAAAAAAACCAAAAAGATTGGAATTCTTAGCTGTTCCTGTCGCCATTATTCTTCACTGCAGATTCCATAAATCAATTCCAATTTCGTGCACAATGAAACAAACATTACACACAACAACCATCTTTTAATTTGTCATCAACCGAAAACTCACCCAACCATAACTTGTGATTTGGTTGTTGTCATGTTGATCATTGTGTCACTTTCAGATCTACGTTTCAAGGAGTATAACCATGCCATGAGGAAGAATGACTCTCGACATTTAGCAATTTGAATCACAATTATTATTGTTCTCTTATCTCCAACGCCATCTATCTCTTAACAGTGAAAGGAAGTAAGACGTTAGAGTTGCGGCAGTAGAAAGATTGGCAAGAAAGAAAGCAATAAAAGAGTGTGTGGTGATAATTGAGAGAAGACTTGCGGCAAAATAGAAGAAGAGATGAGTTACGGCAGAATTAAGAGCACAGGTGTGTGAATAGAGAGAAGAACAGCAGAAAAATATAAAGAAAAGTAACATACCCACCAAGTGTTCGAAAAATTGTCTTAGCACACGCCCAGCGCTTTTAAGTCTACCCACCAGCCAGCTTAATGCCTCTTAGACGTTCAAGTCATCTCAAGACCCTACGAATTACCCAACAATTGTAGCAATATTGTTCTCCAGCCAACCCCATTCATGTTAACGAAAGCCCAGAATCACCCCCACCATTATCCCCACCTACACAGTCAACGAAAGTTCCAGCAGAATCCACCTCTTATAACACAACTGCGGACCAGCAACAACGAGAAGTAGGGAAAACACAGGAGCATGCACACGCAGAACTAGGAACGGTGGACAATGAATAAAATGTGCAAGCAGATAGTGGCAGGATTTCTACTACAACACGCAGCCGTAGTAGAAAAGGTAAAAATGTTGTTTCTCAGAGTAGGTTGCAATTGACAGTTAATACATTTAACTTGTTTCATCAAAAAAGTAATCAAATAGATTTGAACTTGTTTATGATAAGAATATAAATCCTTGTAAGTTCATACATGATGACATATTGGACACTCTGAATATTCGTTCCGAAATCCAACATTATGTGGATAAAATAGGTTGGTTGAATTATATTAATGTTCGTTACCCTGCATATGTAGAATTAACTAGGGAATTTTATACCACTTTTCATTTCAAAATAAATGATCCACATTTCACCTTGTTTGCACCTGGCATGATCGAGTGTGGGCTTATAAATCAGTGGCATTCATTTTCTATAGCTTCATTTTGTGCAACAATGAAATTTGTGACAAAATATATGGCTAAAAGTGATGCATTTTTAAATGGTTATTGTGATTATGTGCCTGAATTTGATCCATATGCACTTTGGTCATAATGGTCTATTGATTCTGAGAAATATAACCTTGCACTTCCAAAAGCTCTTTTCTTCGCAAACCAGCTTTAAAGTACATACGTTGTTTTTTGGTTTATAATTTTTCTGGTTGTCGACAAACTGCTGGTGTCCTATCAAAAGTTAAAAATTTCTTTCTATGGTGCATGAAAAATGATGTTTCAATTAATTTGAGTTTTTGGATGCTCACTCAAATGTATTCCATTTTGAAAAAGAAAAATCCAGCTTTAATCCTAGGTTCATATATCATTCAACTTGCTGTTAATATGGGAGTTTTAGATGTTGAGAACACTAGCCTCACAGTTGCTTGTGAGATGGAACCATTAGATTGTGAGTGTTTGTACAGGATGGGACTTGTAGTTACTGTTGAAGCTGATGCATACATATTTGCCCCACCTGAACCTGCTGTACAACCTGCTCCTCGTCCACATCGGTGAAGAAAAAGAACTGCCAATACAAACATTTCTGTAAACACAACTGCACAACAATCAGATCCCACTACAACACATCCTTCGATGAGTGATCCGACTATTTTAGCACTCTTATAGCGCATGGAGTGCAGATTAAATAGATTGGAAACCAACCAGCTTGCTTTCTTTAAACAGCAAAGATTCTAACCTCCACATCCGCCAACACCTTAATTTCGTCACTTCCATAATAGAGAAGCTTTCTTTAACTTTTTCCTTTATACTTATGCTTCTTTAACATTGAGGATAATGTTGGTCTAGGTGTGGGGGAAAAACATTGGAGTTTTAGTGTGTGAATATTTTCGATTTTTGTGTGAGTTTTATTGATTTTTATATGTGGTTATGCATGTTAAACCATGAGGCTTTGTCATATTAGTTTGGATGAGATTGAGTATATGCATGAAATTAAATTGGGCTAAGTGAGTTTTAAGGTGAATCATGTTGATTGATTGCAATAACTAATCTTATAGAATTAGTCAAAATTTTGACATTCGAGTGATGAGGAATGTGTGGAATTGAAGTGAATTCTTAAGATAAACCTCTTAGCGAAATTTGAGGCTAAATGATATCATCTTTATGTCATACTATTTCTTTGAATTGTGTGATGCTCCTCTATTCATGTTGCCTTCAGAACTTGCACGGAACCGATTTGAATTTATTTGATTGCATGGGATATAAACATGATTAAGGCCTTCCTTGTTTTTAAACCCTTTATCTTAAAAATGACCCACATACTCATTGTCCCTTTGCAAACATTTTTTAGCCTTTATCCTTGTTTTTTAATCAATCACCTTATTTTTAAAACCCAAAAGCCCCATTAGCCTTACCCTATCACAAGTTGAAAGAAGCATTGAGTAATTTGGGACTTTTGTTTTGTATTTTATTCTGAGATACTGTTATAGGTGCTTCTACTCATGTCTTTATCAAATTTTGCTGTTAGCAATTTTTCTTGTTTTTATTGTTTTTCCATGTGTTTAGCGTTATTCAAATAGAAAAAGAAAAAAAGAAAAGAAAGATGAAAAAAATCAGAAAGAGAAAAAAATCAGAAGAATAAAGCATAGTAGTAGGAGTTAGTATGAGTAGTTGTAACCCTTTGTGTCATGTGTTTATCTCAGAATTTTAAGTTTGTGATTAACCTTTTTCCATTTTTACGTCACCTATGAACCTAGCCCCATTACAACCCTGAATAAAGTCCTTATAATCTATTAGCTCATGTGATCTGAATGAATGATAACTGGTGAAATTGAAAGCCTATGGTAGTGCAATATGTTAGAGAGAGATTTGAGAGAAACACTTTGCCTCAAACACTTGAGTGTAAGAGCGAAATTTGTGAGAAGAATTCATTTTGATTTCATATTTACTTTTGAACAAAGATGTCTTATATTGACTTCGTTTATTTGCATCAGTAAAAAGCGATTATGATATGTGTTGCAACTTAAGTCTTACTAGCTCAAGTTAATGGATTGTGTGTACTTGATCTTATAAAGGATGAATTCATCCCCAGTATCAATGACTTCATCCTGTGCTTGATTATGAGGTTCATCATGAGATTTTACTAGAATCTGTTCAATCACAGGATCATCAGTAGTAGTGAAAGCGATGGGTACAGGGATCATAATGCGTTCTTCCTTGAATACAATTTCTCTTGACCCTTGACTTGAACCAAATTCGTCTTCAAAATAAATAGCTCTATATGATTCTATAATTCTGGTCGTGTGAGATGGACAATAGAATCTAAAACCTTTTGATCCGACAATGTAGCCTACAAAGTAGCCACTAATGGTTTTCAGATCAAGCTTCTTAGATTGTGGATTATAGGGCCTCACTTCTGCTTTGCATCCCCAAACATGGAAATAAC
Source organism: Erythroxylum flavicans (assembly GCA_027576715.1). Classification (NCBI taxonomy): domain Eukaryota; kingdom Viridiplantae; phylum Streptophyta; class Magnoliopsida; order Malpighiales; family Erythroxylaceae; genus Erythroxylum; species Erythroxylum flavicans. The sequence goes on along the minus strand of JANZXP010049669.1, from coordinate 7,692 downwards.
ACAAGCTTAGTTTCTTACTTGACCATAACTCATATGGAGTCTTTGTGGGACTGACTTGCTAGGTATTTGATTCAAGATATAAGCAGGTGTCTTCAACGCCTCACCCCATTAAAATTTAGGCAAACTAAAATGAATCAACATACACCGCAACATATCAGGAAGTGTGCAGTTTTTCCATTCAGCGATTCCATTTTGCTGAAGTGTTCCCGACATTGTATATTTTGCTTCAATACCACATTCTTGCAAGTATCTAGCAAAAGTGCAACATTCCACTACCATAAAGTACATACCCAAACTTTCAGGAACATTATTATCACCAAATAAATTTTCAACTCAAAATAATTCCTCAAAAATTTTAAAATATCCAAAATGTACAAAAATTGCCAAATCACATTTTATACACTCTAATTAAATCCATCATTTCCATGTATAAACCAATTTACCCGAAAATGCCAATGAATGCATGTACAATCATATGAATGTGCAAAATAAATGTGTATGTCATAATTAACTTACGCATAAGGTGTATTTTCCTAATTTCACAGAAATTTCTCATAATTATTTATTCTAGCCTTAACATGGCTTATGGGATGCTACAAAAAGGCCCTGGATTCCTTCCACTCTCATCATAATGCCCATAATACTCTCCACCTTTGTCAGAATTAACTACCTTGATTTTCTTCCCCTATTGAAGCTTAACATTTGTCTTGAAGATTTTAAACGCCTTCAAAGATTCTGATTTTTCACGAATGAGCTCCACATGACCATACCTGGAAAAATCATCAATAAAAGTGATGAATTATTTATTTCCACCCATAGCAGGTGGAATAAATGGTCCACATATATCAATATGAATTAACTTCAACAATTCTGAGCTCCCGTCTGTTTTACTTTTTCTAACCTTGGCGGTCAACTTTCCTTTAATACAATCAACACAGGCAGTGAAATCTAAAAAATCAAGATCTTGAAGTACCCCATCTTTTACCAACCTCTCCATTCTGTCTCTAGAAATATGGCCTAAGTGTTTGTTCCATAATATAAAGATCTCAAATCCAACCTCATACGTTTGGAACCAACAACACTGTTAAGAGAAGAGGAAGAAGCAGCAATAACAACATCATTCTACTTAAGTTTGTATAAATTTTCACATAAAATTTCATTTCCCACCAAAAGAGAGCCACGATACAAAGTTAGTTTTCTAGTTCCAAAAAGAAGACTATAACCTAGTCTATCCAAAATGGATAAAGAAATCGAATTCCTCCTAATAGAGGGTAAATAAGCGACATCATGTAACACTAAAAGATGTCCTGTATTTAACTGTCCTAAAGAATTCAACTTTGACTTTAGTATCGTCTCTCATGTACACAAGTTGCTTAGAAACTAATTGGCCTTCTTCGACTTGTCAGTTTCTGCAAGAAATTCGTAACGTGAATTGCTACTCCAGTATCTAACCACCAAGTATTTAAGGGCACATCAATAACATTGTGACATGGAGTTCTAGTGGTGTTTTAGTAGTTTTAATTGTTTTATTAGTAAAAGACTATTTTATCCTTATGTTTTCATCTTTTAGAGTTTATATTATCTTTGTAGTCACTTTGCGGCAACTGTTGATCAGTTTGAAAACATTATTTCAGATTTCTATTGAGTTTTCTTTGGTTCTTCAAAGGGTTTCGTACAACCTTTGAAAAATTGAACGCTATACGTTGCGTCAGGTGGTATCAGAGCAAGGATGTCGACTGGGAATGATAACAACGGTCTTTGTGACAGTGTGCAGGAGGCTAGGGCTTCTTTTTTAGAAGACGAAGCGTTGCAACGTTTGGAGCAACATTTAGAGCAGCAGATAGAACACAAATTTTGGCTTTTTGAGGAGCAACTTGAAGAGATTGTGGAACGTCTGGATGCTCTAGAAATTGATACATATAGAAGGCAAGACAACCGTAGAAGATCAGGGGTAGAGATGGCTCGTGGTGAACCTATGGGTAAAACTGTGCCTGTGAGGAGACAACCAATCTATGAGGAGGAGTCGGAGATAGAAGATTACTATGAGCCGAATTGGGCATTTTTAATAACACGATGGGTGTAGGAGGAGAGACACCTATGGTGGATTTGAAGATAGAGATGCAGGGGATTATAGACTGAACGTGGATATCCCTTATTTTAATGGTAGTCTGGGTATTAAAGATTTTTTAGATTGGCTTGTAAAAATTGACAGATTCTTCAAATATCTAGAGATTGCACTAGAGAAAAGAGTTCAGATTATGGCCTGTAGACTGAAGGAGGGAGCTTCAGCATGGTGGGAACGGATTCAGTCACAGAGGGAGCGTGAAGGGAAGGGACCTGTGCGTACATGGTATAGAATGAAGTTTCTGTTAAAGTAGAAATTCTTACAACTAGATTACGAGCATATTCTATTCCAACAATATCAACGATGTAGTAAGGGAGGACGGACAGTACACGAGTATACCGCAGAGTTCATGAGATTGGCGAAGAGAAACAACCTTCTAGAATATGAAGGAAAACAGGTTGCTCGATGTTTGGAAGGGTTGAGACAAGCACTTCAGGACAGAATCAGAGCATAGGTTATCCATACGCTATCAAAAGCAAAGAACATGACCTTAAAGGTGGAGATAATGCAGCAGGAGTGTAGCAGAAGGAGTGTAGAGAGCTATAGGACTCCAGCATCTACCGATAAATACAAACCTATGCAGGAGCATACTCCTTGTAGTCATGAGATGCGAAGTGTGGAGGATAAAGTTATGGGAAAAAGGTCAATAGTTGAGGCACGAGACAAGGAGATGAAGAGATCTGAGAACCCCTATGCTAAACCAACTGTGGGGAAGTGCTTCAAGTGTAGTCAACCTGGACACAAATATAATGAGTGTCCTTTGAGGAAGCCGGTTAACTTTGTAGAGAAGGACGAAGATGATGAGGGAATCGCTTGCGAAGCAGATGGAGATGAGGATGATGAGTGTGAAGTTGACGAGGGTTCGGCGTATGTGGTGAGGAAACTGATGTTAGCACTTAAGCAGAAAGACTAGAATTAAAGGAATCTACTATTCCGCACAAGATGTACCATTCATGACAGGGTATTTGGAGTTATCATTGATAGTGGAAGCTGCAAGAATATTATTGGAAAGGGGGCAGTGAAGAGGTTAGGATTACCAGTGGAAAAGCATCCTAATCCTTATATCTTGGGATGGATTAAAACTGTAGTAGACAAGATAGAAGTCATAGAAAAGTGTAGAGTTCCATTCTCCATTGGCAGGTGTAAAGATAAAGTATATTGTGATGTTATTGACTTGGATGTTTGTCAGTTGTTGTTTGGAAGACCGTGGCTGTTTGATGTGGATGTTTAACATTTGGGAAGGAGTAATCAATATCAATTGGAGAAGAATGGGGTCAAGTATACGCTCCTACCGCTTAAAACCAAGACTTCAACCTCTGAGGGTAATGCCCTCTTATCTATAGCCAACAGGTTCGAAGTGGAGAACAAGGAAACATGACAAGTACATGCGTTAGTGATCAAACAGGTGTTCACAAGTGAGGCAAAGTTTCAAGTGGAGGAGTACACAGAGATAATGCGACCCCTACTACAAGAGTTCAAGGAGTTGATGCCAGATGATATCCCGGATGGGTTACCCCCTATGAGGGATATCCAACAACATATACACCTCATTCTCGGATCCAGTTTACCAAATTTGCCACGATACCAAACGAATCCGAAGGAAAGTGAGATTTTAAAGGAGAAGGTGAACGACTTATTACGAAAAGGGCTTATACAAGAGCATATGAGTCCTTACGCAGTCCTGACATTATTGACTCTAAAGAAGGATGGAAGTTGGCAGATGTGTATTGACAGTAGAGCCATTAACGGGATCACAATGGGTTATAAATTTCCTATATTGTGGCTGGATGACATATTGGATCACTTACATAGTGCGATGATATTTTCAAATATTGATATGAAGAATGGGCATCACCAGATTCGCATAAGGCTAGGTGACAAATGGAAGACGACCTTCAATACAAAAAAGGGCCTATATGAATGATTGGTGATTCCGTTTGGGTTGTCCAATGAACCAAGCACTTTCATGAGATTGATGAATCAGGTACTCAAGCCTTTTATTAGTAAATTTGTTGTGGTTTATTTCGATGATATCCTAATTTATAGTCATTCGGATGAGGAAAACTTGTTACACCTACAGCATGTGCTACAGGCCTTAAGGGACAACCAATTATACATCAACCTTAAAAAATGCAATTTCATGATGGATACGTTAGTATTCCTGGGGTATATAGTGTCTACGGATGGGATAAAGGTGGATGAAGCAAAGGTTAAGGCAATCAAAGATTGGCTAACACCGAACAATGTGGGGGAATTGAGGACTTTTCATAGTTTGACGACCTTTTACCGAAGGTTTATCAAAAATTTTAGCACCATTGTGGCACCCATGACAGCGTGCCTGAAGAAAGGCAAATTTTAGTGGGGAGAAGAAGTAAAAAAGAGCTTTACCTTGCTTAAAGAAAAGTTATGTACAGTGCCAGTACTAGCTTTACTAGATTTTAACAAGCAATTTGAGGTTGACTACAATGCTAGTGGAGTGGGAATAGGAGTTGTACTCTCACAAGAGAAAAAGCCGATGGCATTCTTTAACGAAAAACTTAGTGATGTCAGGAGAAAGTGGAGTACCTACGACAAAGAATTCTATTCGATGGTGCGAGCACTCAAAAATTGGGAGCACTACTTGATTGCTAAAGAGTTTGTGTTATTTTCAGATCACGAGGCCTTAAAGTATTTGAATAACCAAAAGCGGATTAGTAGCAATATGCATGCGAGGTGGTGTCAATTTTTACAAAAATTTATGTTCAATTTAAGGCACAAGTCAGGAGTACAAAACAAAGTGGAGGATGTTTTAAGTAGGAGGGCATCCTTATTACTTACTCTCAGTAATGAAATTGTGGGCTTTGAATAACTCTAAGACAATTATGAGCAAGATGACGACTTCGCAGAGGTTTGGGATAAGGTTTCTTATGGTGTGCCTATTGACGGATTTTATATCAACAATGGGTATTTGATGTATGACAACCAATTGTGTTTGCCTAGAACATCTTTAAGAGAGAAAGTAATTTGAGACTTGCATGTAGGGGAAATAGCAGGTCACTTAGGACGTGATAAAACATTGGCGGCAGTAAAGGAGTGCTTTTATTGGCGTCAGTTAAGAAGGGATGTGTCCAAATTTGTAGAAAGATGTTATATATGCCAAACAGCAAAGGGACACTCCAAGAATACTGGATTGTCTATGCCGCTACCCATACCAGAGAATATATAGGAAGACTTATCTACGAATTTTGTATTAGGACTACCTCGTACTCAAAAAGGGGTAGATTCAGTATTTGTTGTGATTGACATATTTTCTAAGGTGGCTCACTTTATCCCTTGTAAGAAGACCTCCGATGCAGTCAACGTTGCCCGATTGTTTTTCAAAGAAGTGATTCGCCTACATAGAGTACCCAAGACCATCACTTCAGATCGTGATAGTAAGTTTCTCGGTTACTTTTAGCGTACCTTATGGAAGTTATTCGATTCTTCTTTAAATTTTAGTAGCACAGCCCATCCACAAACTGATGGACAAATGGAAGCTGTCAATTGGATACTGGGAAACTTAATTCACAGTATTTGTGGGAACAAGCTAAAACAATGGGACTTGACACTACCTCAAGCAGAATTCGCATATAATAATGCCATCCATATTGCGACAGATAAATCACCATTCTCTATCATCTATACCAACGCACCTCAACACACGTTAGACTTACTCAAGCTACCTAAAGGTGAGGGGACCAATATTTCCGCTAAGCATATGGCCGAACAGGTGGTAGCAATACATCAAGAGGTAAAACAAAAATTGGAAGCGACAAACCAACAGTACAAACATGCAGCTAATAAACATAGGCGACTAGAGACATTCGAAGTGGGAAATCAAGTCATGGTATTCCTACGCAATGAGAGGTTTCCTGTAGGAACATACAGTAAACTGCAGCCGAAGAAGTATGGACAATACAAGATATTAAAGAAGATTAATGACAACGCTTATATCATAGACCTTCCAGATAGTATGGGAATCTCCAACACTTTCAACATAGCATATTTGTCCAAGTTCTATAATTCTGATGATCCATTATACCTAGAGGACTTTGTGTACTAGAAGACGAGTCCTTTCCAAGTGGAGGAGTCTGACACGGAGTTCTAGTGGTGTTTTAGTAGTTGAGTTCTAGTGGTGTTTTAGTAGTTTTCATTGTTTTATTAGTAAAAGACTGTTTTATCCTTAGGTTTTCATCTTTTAGAGTTTATATTATCTTTGTAGTCACTTTGCGGCAATTGTAGATCAGTTTGTAAACATTATTTCATATTTCTATTGAATTTTCTTTGGTTCTTCAAATGGTTTCGTACAACCTTTAAAAAATCGAACACTATATGCTGCATCACATTGGACTCTAAACAAACTATCACAAGACAATTATCTATCTTCTCTAAGGGCACATGCATATGAAATTAATGCTACGATTATATTAGTCCATATATTTCTAACACTCACACCATTGATGATCTCTTAATCGAACCTCCGAAATCTCCATGCTGAAACAGAGAAAAGGGGTCTATCTTGCCAGCAAATGAACACGCATCCATTCTCTTCTTTGACATTGTAACCATCATATCCATTGCTCTGCAGAATCCTGTCAGCTTGAAACATACCATGGAAACTCAGAGGAAGCTTCCCAAATCCAGCCAATTCAAGCCTCAGAATCCATTTCTCCAACTTCTCATGTCTCTCCTTTCTGTCATTTCCCTCACATGCGATTATGTTCTTAATTTCTTCTCCCAATAGCATCTTCTCAACTTTGTGTCGTTCTAACGATGTTCTTGACACTGTAGACTCCAAGCAGTCGAAAAGTGCAGCATAAAAGTTCAATGCTTCTTTGACCCTCTCCGTTAAAGTAAATCCATTATGATCTGATTCCTGCTCAGTTATAACCATCAACTTTGGAGAAAGACCCCGAATTGCAGAAAGAAATTTGTCCATCTTTGGAGAAGGAGCTAGAGATAATGGTGATAAAGCTGAATTAGGACTTGGGTTGTAATGACGAACCTGATCTTTCTTCAACCACTCACCTAAACTTCGATGGTTTGTATTCATCTTGGTGGGGTTAGAACCTTGGAAACTTGTTACAGGTGGCGATTTCATGTTAAAGATGTCATTGTCGCTTGCCAAGAGTGCATGAAGCTTGAGCACAGAAATGACAGCTAGAGCTTCACCGCTTTTAACACGCAAACTTTCAGGATCAAGATTCTCCAATTTACTCACGACAGGAGTGAACTGTAATGGGATGTTCAACTCCCCAGCTTCTTCTGTCAATCGAATAGCCATTTGCTCCAAGACCTCCTTTTGTTGGTGGATACATGTAATTCTCAGATGTGGTGGCCCTTCTGGTCTTGCATTTAGTAGCTGAAGAAGATTAACCCACTGTGCAGGCTCAAATGCATTTAGATCAATAATATGCACCATTTTCTCCCCTGCCATTGCTTCTACAATTGCCTGATTTGTGATCACATATATGAGCTTGAGAAATGGGCATAGCTCAAAGAACAACCTTTGAACAAGAATTTGTTCAGATACCAAACATAGTTTGGTC
>JANZXP010049559.1:0-11652 GCA_027576715.1 Erythroxylum flavicans | reverse complement strand
AAATCACTGTTCACAAATGCATGAGCATGAGATGTGTTTTCCTAATTTCTCTGATTGATCTCTCATATACCCGTTTCTTTGGTCCGACCCGTTATACGGAAACGGGATGTTATAATCGCAAAAAATAAATCAAACAAATATTTAATTTCAAGAATTGAATTGCAGAAATCTAAACAAGATAACAAGTTATACAAACCAATCCCAAAACCAACCTAGAAACTATTAAGTGATAGAACGGGGTTTTAATATGAAATTAACGAAAACCTAATCAGTTTTGCAATTATCGAATTAATGGGTCTAGATGGTCCTAAAGTGAATTACTCTCTCTCGAGTTATAATTCTTAACCCTAATTGATTATCTCTAATTTAAATTATGGAATTGTGATATCTCGATTCACAATTGACCCAAAACCTAAATTAGTTCTAAATTGTCTAACAACTTACGGGGAACCTATGCTCAATAATCGTTACACGATTATATCGGTTTGATTCAATTCTTTACCTATCAAATCACCTAACTCTCGTTAGCCCAATTTGATTATTTTCACTCGGCTCACCCTCTTAGTCTATTGCCAAGTTATTAAGAGCATAATTAAATCACATTTAAATCAATAAAAACACAATCAATCAAACTTTATTAATCTCAAAATCAAAATCCCAAAAATGAGTATAAACAAAAACTCAACATTCAACTTAACCTATTCTTAACACCTATTTCAATTCTATACATTAATAAAATTGAAATAACCGAAAAATTCATCAGGAACGAAATTACAGAGGCAGCGATAGCAAAAAACCACCTGTTCCGGGAAGTACGTCACGTCAAGCTTCTTCTCCGTGTTTCTCTTCCTTTGTATCCTTCCTCAATCTCTCGATAACTCTCTAGGTTTCTTTTCAGAATGTGGCTGACGTGAATGCTCTCTTTTTAGACTCTTCAACCTGCTCTTTCTGTCTTGTAATGTTCTTTTTATATATTGGAAACCCTAGGTTTAATCCGGGATCAAAACGGTCTGAAAAATTATATAAAACTTGAGTTTCTATATCATCCTGACGTAGGCCATGATTGTAGCCCTACCTGCCACGATCGTGGCCATTGTCTAAACCTTTCTGTCACGATCATGGCCCAGAGTGCACAATCGTGGCCTGGATCCAAGCTCTCTATCATGTCCATGCCCAAAGTACACGATCGTGGCCTAACTGCCCTGGCTCGTCCCTCTCTGTCACAATCGTGGCCTATGTTTTTGGGCCGAAACTCTTTGCAACTTCTCCGTCCTTCGCTGTTTACCCTGAAAAACTAACAAATACATCAAGATACATACTAACCTATAAAAACACTTAAACATATAAACTAACACAATCAAACCATAAATACACACTCAACACTCAAATTCATACTAAATATATAACAAATTACACCCTAAAATACAATGCAAATGACAACTATCATACTCTGCACAAATCATTATAGCAAGCTTAGGTGAACATAATGCCTAGTTAAGTAGTTGTTAGATAGAGTAGGCTTAAAATAAGGATTTTATAAGTTAGCTATCTACTTTCTTTTATGCATCATCTTTCTTGTATTTTTCATTAAGGATGAGTGACATAACAAGTATCTTGTAACCTAACATCTTGAAATTTTTCAGGAGCGACTCTATTATTTCTTTTAAGATATAAGTTCCCTTCTTATTATTGATTTATCTTGTAGCCTATAAAGTAATCTATTAGATTAAGGCTAATCCTCTTAAATTTCTTCAACTTATCTTATTTGAAGTTAAACAATCTTCTCATTTTTTTGTATATATGAGATTATCTACGTATAGAGAAACAATGAGAGTGCTGATGTTACCATGGTTCTTTATATAAAGTGTTAGCTTACTTAGACTACTTCTAAATCCTTGGTCTATGAAGTAGTTGTTAGTTATGCTATATTAAGCCTTTGATGCTTATTTTATCCCATATAAAGCGTTCTTCAACTTAAATACCTTATCTCCACACCACTTTGTTGTGGATCCTTATGGATGATCTACATAAATTTCCTTATCAATGTATCCATTAAAGAATGATAACTCTACATCTATTTGGTATATTTTCCATTTTCTTTGAGTTGTTAATGCAATGAGTTCTCTAATTGTATTCAGTCGTGCAATTAGAGCAAAGGTTTTAGTGTAGTCAATACCTATAAGCTAAGGAGATCCTTTTGCCACTAATCTAGCCTTGTGTTTTTGAATTGTCCTTATGCATTACGCTTTATCTTGTACACCCATTTAACTCTAGTGACTTCTTCATCTTTTAGACAATCAATGAACTCTCATATCTAGTTCTTCTCGATCATCTTGATTTCTTCTTTTATAGCTTAGATCCACTTTTCTTTATAATTGCTTCAAAAAATTTTAGTTCCATCATGACTAAATTACATGTTTTTTAGAAGTCTTGAAATCCTTATTTGAGAATTTGGAGGTTATTTTTCCTTACTTTCCTATACTGGGACTTGAGATCTAGAAGTTCTTAATGATACTACTAGTTAAGGTTCTGGCTCCTCCTCAACTTCTTATAGTGTCACCATCCATGTATTAAAACTTATAACAGTCTTTATGTTAATTTTTTCTTCATCTTAATTCTATATAGAATTTTCATTGAGCTCCAAATCTTAATTTACAATTAGTTCTTTGGTTTCTAAGGTATAAATTATGTAGCCTTTAGGTTGTGTACAACAATTTACCAAGATTCCTTTCTCAGTTTTCACTTCCAATTTATTCCTTTTTCAGTTGGAATATATACATAGCAAATGTAACCAAAGTCTCAAAGAATTTTAGCTAAAGGCTTTTAAATGCTCCAAGCTTACACATGTGACATATTTTAGACTAATCAAGTTGGACATTTGTTGATGAGGTAGACTACTTCAGAAAATTTTCGACAAGTGTTTATCCTTGAGCATTGATATCATTTTATTACTGTTTTATTCTTCCTTTTTGAGACTCCATTTTGTTGAAAGATGTAGCTGACCATGGTTTGATGCTCTATACCTTCTTCTTTATAGAGCTTGTCAAAATCTTTATTATTGTATTCATTTCCATGATAAATAAACATTAATGTTACAACTACCTAGGTTTTCCACGAGATATTTAAATTTATTGGAGATTTAGAAGACCTGTGAATTTTCTTTCATAAACTATACCCAAGTGTTAATAAAAAGAATGCCAAGTGTTAATAAAAAGAATGAAGTACCTATTTTTCTCAAGTGACAATATTTTTATAAGTCTATAAACATCAATACGTACTAACTTCAAGGCTTCTTTTAATCTCTAATAACTTCTTAAAGGGAATGGTTTCTTGTGTTTTTTGCCTTATAAAGAAGCTTCACAAGCATCGCTAGAAAGGTGAATTTGTGGAAGATCTGTCATCATCTTTTTCTAATGTAGTATTTTTAGGCTTTAAAAGTTAAAGTGATTGAGCCTCTTATGCCATCGCCAAGATTGATCTTTTTGAGATTATATAGGAGTATCACCAAGATATTATAGTTGTATTGGAAATAATTTATGCTCCCTTATTTTTAATTTAGTAATAATGATGGATTTATCTTTATTATCATAAATAATATATAATACTCCTCCAAAATATAGATTATATCCTTTTTCCATTATATGGTTGATGTTAAATAGATTTGTCTAAGGTAAGGAATATGCCTAACATCATTAATGACTTACGTACCTTTTTCAGTGTTAATATTAATAGATCCTTTCCTTTCCACCTTCAAGATATAAATATCAATGCGTTTGACATTAGTCGTAAAAGATTCGTCAAGCTTTTGGAAAACATCTTTATTGTAAGTTATATGGTTATTGGTACCACTATCAATTACCATGCATTATCTCCAGTCTCTATAGAATTGCAAATATAGAATAGTTGATCACTATTGGAACTTTCTCCAATGCAATTGGGTTAATGTTTATCTTTCAGCTTGTAGTCTTCTCCATATGTCTAAACTTCTTGTAGTTTCTACATGAAGGCATTCCACTGAAATAATAGTCCTCTTTATAAAGGGTTAGCTCTTTTGTAGATATAGATTTTTGCTTCGTGTGTCTTTAGCTACATTTTTGGAATTTTCTTCCTTTTTTCTATAGTTGGATTTTGGAGACCTTATGTCAAGTTTAGACTATGAAGCACTTTCAATAGAATTTATGTCTCATGTATTTTTTCTTTTTATAAGCTTTAAGTGGTCTAACCAACCATATAACTGACGGAATGGTAATATTTTTTTCAATAATAGTGACTACCGAGTCATTAATTGATTTACTATATAGGAGAAATCCACTAAAATACAATTAGGAGAAAAGTTTGGTTTTATTGTAGAGAAGATGAGTTTATGGATAAACATGTTTAATTATTATCCCTTATATTCAATCACAACAAAATTTCCCCTTTTGAAGTCTTTGTATACCCATTTATTTTAGTTACATACATCATTCTTAGTGTTTTATGCAATAAATTGGCTATATAGGGACTACAAAATATCACTTACAAACTTGATATGTAAATCTTGCTTATTTCATTTCATCATTCCAACTTCTATTTTTGTACATTTACCATAAGTAGTTGTGTGTGTTAATGTGACAACAGTTGTCTATACAATATTTTCCAATAATTTTGTTTCCTTTAACATTTTAGTACATATGCTCTATTCCAATATGTTTTTAGCAAGTAATTAAGGGACTAGACCTACATATACATAGAAGAGGAAATCTCTTAAAATTGGTTTAAAAATATTTATTTGCTTTTCTAAATGTAAATGATTGAATTACGAAACAATGAAAGGCATGAGTCGAATACAATCAGCCTAAAAACATCTTTACAAATCAGGAACATTCAGTTTAGGGGAGAATGACACATGTCTGTCACTATTCCTCCTACTACCATTCTCAAAATTAAAAAAATTAACTTGTGATTTTTATAAAGCCATCGTTCCAATGTCCTAAAGTTGAAGGATCTATGTTGAGTGTTCCAAGTGACTTGCATGTCATTTAATCAGAGTTAAGTTATTCATGTCCCTATCTTTCTTTGGAATACTCCATGAGTTTCCTTTTGCATACTTCAGTTTTTAGCAATGATCTTTTTTTTTTTTGCATTCCAGGCTATTATTGCGGATGTTTCTAGGAATGTAGTTATAGGGTGGTGATCCCTTTTAGTTTTCTCTAACAAGTGCTCCATTATATTTTAGATAGCATTGGTTCTTCTAAAAATACATGTCTAGTTTATTACATATCTCTCCCTTAATGATTACTAACTTATAATTTAGTGGTTTTTACCTTCTCTTCTTTACAAAGCTCTTTCTTTTAGTTCCTTGTATCGACTAGCTCTCCTGCTTACCTCTAATTTTCTATTTTAGGAGCTGGTGTTAAGATTGACTCGAATTGGTCCCCTACCTCTAAATTTGATATTCTAAGTTGGTATGTCTTCATTGCATCACTTTATAACAGCTATAATTTTACCCATTGGATTCACTACTCTCGAGTATATAATAGGGTTTCTTTACCTACTTAAACCTTCTTGAACATCATTCCTTCCAATTTGTTTACATGTATGAGTTAAGGCTGCTTATGTATGTGATCATGTCTCCCTTATTCATGCTCTTGTCTCCATGTGACCAATTGATGTAAATTATGAAAAATAAATTGTGTCTACAGAGGTAACATAGTTTATTAATGCTTTTCCAAATATCTTGTGAGAACCTACACTAAAATAATAATTTTTTAAAGTTTTAAGGATGTTGCTTACTAGCATAAATATTTTTAAGAGAACTAGGAATTGTATTTTGTCTATGGTATATTTTTTGTTTCATATTTAGAGCCATAAAAAGATAGACACTATAAGGGCTAGATTAGGGTTCTATATTACCTTAACCTATCTCACAGCTACTCCCGCTATTATGAAGATTTTCCTACTAGAGTAGTTATTAAACATCCTATTTTGATTTCCAGTCTACAAGTAGTAATCATTCCTATCCTCATGTAAATTATAGATGGGAAAAATGTGCCTTGTCTTAACTGGGCATCTATCACATTTATTATCCTCTATTAGCTCCATAAATTTAGTTTTTAATAGAATTCCTTAAATTAGTAAATAGGGTTGTGTGGTGGATAGGTCTTATGTTGGGCCAATTGTCGAAGAATAGAGAGGTTATCCTCCCATCCTAAATTATATTTTTAACACCAGTTTCTAAGTATGTTCTCATCTGCAGTAGTTATGATATCTCTATGAAAAAAGGGCCTATAGTTGACCTCCTATACACTTTTACCCTTTAAGAAATAAAAGTTTATCCATTTCAACCATATAGCATTTTTGTCTACCAACAACTTCCAAAACTTCTTTTCCATCAGCACTTTATTGTATAGGTTTATGGGTATAATACCCAAGGTCCCCTCCTCGTCAAGCTTACATACATCACTCCACTTCACCTTTTCCATTCCTTTGTTATTTCCCTTCCCTTTTTATAAAATCTCTCTCATTAACCTTTCCATGGTTTTAATCAACCCTTTGGCTAAGAATAAATGTGATGACCAGTATAAATAGAGAGAGTTAAGGATTAACCTGATTAATAGTAATCTACCAGCTTAGGAGAGGTCTTTATTGCACCATAAACCAAGTCTTTTCCAGATTTTCTCTACTAAGGGTAAACATTCCCTAAAGATAGACCTTCTGGTTGAAAGGGGAGCCCCAAATACTTGAAAGGCTAAATTTTTACATAGAAGCATAAAATGTTAGAAAGCCTATTGATAGTTGTGATTTGCATTGTATTTTAGGGTGTAATTTGTTAGGCATTTAATGTGAATTTGAGTGTTGAGTGTGTATTTATGGTTTAAATGTGTTAGTTTATGTGTTTAAGTGTTTTATGGTTTAGTACGAGTTTTGAACTTAATTATTATATTTTTTAGGTACCTTGATGTGTTTGTTAGTGTTTCAGGGTAAACAACGAAGAATGGAGAAGTTGCGAAGAGTTTTGGGCCAAAAACATAGGCCAAGATCGTGGCACTATAGGCCACGATCATGACAGAAAAGGATGAGCCAAGGTAGCCAGGCCACGATTGTGCACTTTAGGCACAGTCGTGATAGAGAGCTTGGATCCAGGCCACGATCATGCACTTTGGGTCATAATTGTGACAGAGAGGGTTAAGCGCTAGCCATGATCATGGCAGGCAGGGCCTACGTCAGGCTAAAGTAAAAACTCAAGTTTTAAAAGATTTTTTTGACTGTTTCGAGCCCGACTTAAACCTAGGGCATCCAAAGTATAAATACATCATAAAGGGATAAAATCACCAGCCTTGGAGAGTTTGAAAAGAGAGCATTACGTCAGCCACATTCTGAAAAACCCTAGAGAGTTATCGAGAGATTAAGGCGAAGGAAAAGAGTTACGGAGACAAAGGAAGAGAGTCAGAGAGACGAAGCTTGACACGGCGTACTTCCCAGAACAGGTGATTTCCCGCAATCGCTACTTCCATAAATTCGTTCTGGCAATATTTCTATTTTTATTTCTATTTTATGGATGTATGAAATTGGGATGATTATTGGAATTAACTATTGTCGAGTGTTGATTTATAGCTAAACTCACCTTCGGGTTTTTGGTCCTTGAGATTAATAAAGTTTGGTTGATTGTGTTTTTATTAATTTAATTGTGATTCAATATCTGTTCGTAATAAATTCGGCAATAAACTGAGAGGGTGAGCCAAGTGAAAATAATCAAATTAGGCTAATGAGAGTTAGGTGATTTGATAGGTAGAGAATTGAATCAAACTGGTAGAATCGTGTAACGAGAGATCGAGCATAAGTTCTCGGTAGGTTATTAGACAATTTTAGAACTAATTTAGGTTTTGGATCAATTGTGAATTGAGAGATCACAATTCCATAATTTAAATTAGGGATTATCAATTAGGTTTAAGGATTATAACTCGAGAGAGAGTAATCTACCCTATGACCGTTTAGACCCATTAATTCGATAATTGCATAATCAGTTAGATTTTTGTTAATTTTGGATTAAAAATCCCCTTTCTCTCATTCAGTAATTTCTAGGTTGATTTTTGAATTGGGTTGTGTGATTTGTTAATTGTTTAGATTTCTGCAATTTAATTCTTGAAATTAATTTTTTGATTGATTTATTTTCTGCATTAGTTTATTTATTTTGAATTCTTGTAGTTAGTACAACTTTAGATTTTAGTACTAGACTTCCCTCCTTATGTGATCGATACCTTAGGTACTACGCGAACGACCCGTTTGCTTGCAGAAATTACCAAGGTTATAAATATTAAAACTTAACATACGTAACCTTACGATCAAGTTTTTGGCACCATTGCTGGGGAGGCGATTAGTTTAATTCTTTAGTCTAAGGCTATTTCACTATTTTTTGTTTTTATCTTTTAAAAAAATTTAGGGTGTAAGGTAGATACGCATCAAGACTTCTTAGATTGAGAATGAGACATTTGAAGAGTTAAATGCTAAGAAGAGGTAAAAAGAACAATCATGGAGGATGTATATTATAGGGAGTAAAGGACTCTTGCGGAGTTCAAAGAACCCCACTTTGGTTAGGAAAATTATCATTCTTATATGAATTTGAACACTTCGGGATGGTAGAACCACCCCGAATTCTATTAGTCCAACAATGTAGGGAATCGTTTAGGACATCAAAACCTAGTTGAATTTCAAGATGATGAATCTAGTTTATGGGATTCCAAGCTGGACAAAATCATGGATAAGATCACGGATATGGAAGAGAACCAGAAGAGATTGGAAAAGAAATTTGAGCAAGTAACTGAAGATCATGCCTCTTCTATTCACAATCTAGAGGCTCGAATGGGCCAATTTTTTAGGGAATTTTGTAAGCAAAGTGTGGAAAACTATTTGTAAAGCATGAAAGTAAATTCAATAGAGCCATGTTAGGTTATCACACTTAGGAATGGGGTAGAGCTAGAAGAACCAATGAGAAATCAAGCTAAACCTGACCTTAGAATAGACCAAGAAATTAAAGAAGAGGATGAAGAAAATAATGCCAACCATCCCTATTATTCACCAGTTCTTGATATACCATATGTGAATATCGAAAAATCTTAGGGAGATGTTCAAGAAGAGAACTCTATCTTTTGGAATGATGATGGTTAAATGACATTCAACATGAATGATGTAATTAAGACTCCTAAGGGTAGTAACTCATTAAGGATAATTGATGTGTTTAAATCTTCTGAAGAACAAGAGGATAAAGAATAGACAACAACAGACGTCAAGTTTGAAGAAAGTATGGAAGTCTGTATTCATGAAGTAGAAGAAGCAGAGGAGATGAAGGTGATTACTGAAGAAAGAGAGGAACTCACCTTCTTACAAGACAAACTGTTGGATTCGATGGAAGATTTAGAGAGTTTTGTTATTCCATATTTTATTAATAGTTTGTTAAAAAAAGGACATTACTGAGTTTATTTGGTTTTCTCAACTTTATTAATATTGTCCATCTGATCATTTTGCAATTTGCAGCTTACTCACAGGCTACAAAACTGATGTTGAACGAGAAAGGTAGAAGCAAGCCACTCATAATTGATCCTGGCTGAGTTTTAAAAGATGAAGATCAAGTTAGTGACCATAAATTAGCACGTTTAGTAGTTAAACTTAAATTGTTATGTAGTTAGGTTTGTTTTAAATTCTTAAATAAGTTTTGAATGAACTGGAATGGTTTGGATTGCTAATTCTTTTGTTCTCTTGAATCACTTATAAGATAGGGAAACACTCTTGCTATCAAGTGGATTCGATCTCAACACTATCGCCATCACCACCTCTATCATTATAAACGGTTTCGTGTTTTAATCCTTTTCTTTTAATTTTTGTTAGTATTTTATTCTTCTATTTTTTGTATATTATGTTTTATTTCCCCTAGTGTGTTTATGTACCCTTCTCACATTGAGGACAATGCATTGTTCAAGTGTGGAGAGGGTTGTGTGTTTTTACCTTAAGTGTGAATTTTGCATATTGTATGATAGTTTGTTAGGTTACATTTTGTGAATTGTTTGAATGAGTCAATGGCTTAGATGAAGTGAAATTCTTTTAATTCTGAACATATTCTAGTAGGTTGTAAATGATCATTAGCTCGCAAAATTAGTGAATTAGGTCTTTTTGGATAAATATATAGCTTAATTAGGACTTAGCGTAAATTTAACACCCTCTAGGTTGTTAGATTCATTCATAATTTGAGGCCCTTTAACTTAAGTAGCTTAACTAGTGTTTTTCATGAAAACTAATAGCTAAAAACAACAAGGTAGGTAAAAAAATGTATATTTTGTTAATAAATCACTATTCCACTGATCTTCGAGTTATGAATAGAGCTAGTAGCTAGTTGAAAAAGTGATAATAGCTGAGTAACCTGATGGACACGCATCACAAATGTGTGCCTTCATGTCAAAAGTCAAAAGGCTATAATGACATTTCAACCAATCTGTCTAATAAAAGGACTTTGTCGAGTAACCAAATCGACATTCATCACCAATGCTTGCCTCCGAGTAAAAGACTAAGTCCGTGTTTAAAAATAAAAAAAGTGTTTGTAATAAAAACCTACTGGACATGTAATAAGCTCGAATTTTCATGAAAATGTACTTAGGAATAGTTACAGAGTCTGAAGGATCAAAGAATTATTAATGTGTGTGTACAATTTAAAAGGGTAAATAAATTGACACTTAGATCTCGATTAATTTGTATATTTAGTTCAAATCCTGTAGACATAGATTTTGCTTGTTAATGATTAGATATAACTTGTTAGATTGTGTTAAAGATTAAATTTATTTCATGAAGTCGAAGTCATTGCCTCATTTTCGCATTGTGTGTATTGTGTGTTGTGTGTTTTTTGTGTTGTTTGCTTGAGGACAAGCAAACGTTTAATTGTAGGGATGTTGATAGTTATGATTTGTATTGTGTTTTAGGGTCTAATTTGTTAGGCATTTAGTGTGAATTTGAGTGTTGAGTGTGTATTTATGGTTTAATTGCATTAGTTTATATGTTTAAGTATTTTATGGGTTAGTACGAGTCTTTGAGCTTAATTGTTATATTTTTGAGGTACCTTGATGTATTTGTTAGTGTTTCATGATAAACAGCAAAGAACGGAGAAGTTACAAAGAGTTTTGAGCAAAAACATAGCCTATGATTGTGGCATAACAAGCCACAATCGTGACAGAGAGGGACGAGCCAGGGTAACAGAAGCTTGGATCCAGGCCACGATTATGCACTTTGGGTCATGATCGTGACAGAGAGGGTTAAGCGCCCACGATCATCGCCTATGTTGGGTTGAAACAAAAACTCGAGTTTTGTAAGATTTTTTGGACCGTTTCAACCTGACTTAAACTTAGGGTGTCCAAAGTATAAATACATCATAAAGGGACAGAACCAGCAGCCTTAGAGAGTCTGAAAAGAAAGCATTCACGTCAACCATATTCCAAAAAAACGTAGAGAGTTATCAAGAGATTAAGGAAGGAGACGAAGGAAAAGAGTCACGAAGACAAAGCTAGACGTGACGTACTTCCCAGAACAGGTAGTTTCTCACAGTTGCTGCCTCCACAAATCTGTTCCGACAGTATTTCTATTTTTATTTCAATTTTATGGATGTATGAAATTGGGATGATTATTGAAATTAAC
>JANZXP010049480.1:0-11659 GCA_027576715.1 Erythroxylum flavicans | reverse complement strand
ATGACTAGGAACATTTAGGAATAATACATAAATGCAATATGAATCTTATAATTATAATCTCATTATAATTTCATTTGTAATGTATAATTATCCCATAGACTTTGTCATATACATCTAAACATGTACAGGATAAAGAATGTCTTTAAATAATTTTTCACTAGGCTATAACCAAAGTGATTGGCTATAGGGCATAAACCAACATGAAACACTGTCCTTGATTATTTTTCTAGAGATTGATCATTCACATCACTCGGAGAATGTCTATATTGATAAGTGTAGGGGTCATTGCATAGTAAGCTCCAAATCTTCCAATGTTATCCTGAACACACACGCTAAGCATATGATCATTGATTCTCCTCTAATGATCGTAAAGTTGGCTCTGTTGAATTCGTCTTAGATCATTTTTATAAATAGCATACTAAAATGGGTCCACTACCTCTGACATATTCAATAGAGAAAAAATAGGTCCCTTCTTATGATGACGCTTGTGCTTTCACTCATTGCACGTAAAGAATGAATCAGAAACTTGTTGAAGTAGTATTTGAGGGAACACAATTCTAGATCCATTAGATTTGGTAGGGTGGTAGGCCTAGATAGTTTCCATCGATTGTTAGTAGCTCCTAAAGATAGTGTCTGAGAAGTCCCAATCAATATGGACTTATTGAGTACCAATGTTGCTTGTCCCTCGCTTCAGAACCTAGTATGGACCTTAAAATCAATATAGCTTATGTAGTCAATGCCTCCCAATATAAATTGAAGCATTGATATGTTTTCCTATGAGATTTATTTTGTTATCAAGCCCTAAAATGCACACAAACTCTAACATTAATTCCTTATAGACTAAGTCTTTATAATCATAGATGTCTGACCACCAATTAAAAAGAGATAATCTTGTACACCCTTTTAGCAAGATTGATTTCTCTAAGGACATCCGTTCTATATAGTAGGGTGCCTTAAAGTGTCATTTGTGAAGAACTTTTTTAATGCGGTTTAGTAATAAAGCTGAATAGCTGGTGATCTAGCTATTGCTAGACATGTCAATGGGCCAGATTGGGCGTGGGCCACCCTCTCCCATCTCGTGGCCCAGCGTGTGGCTTGAAAGGGAAAAAAAATTAAAACGACGTCGTTTCGTGGCCCGACTTGGGGAACCATGGTCAGCCCATGGCCCACCTGTGACCCAGCTAACTCGAGCCAAAAACGGGCTGGGCTGGAATAGGCCATAATTGCCATCCCTAGCTGTTGCTACTTTTCTATAGGAATTAACAACTTTACTAGAAGTGGTGATAGACTGGGGGTACCTTTGCTTGCCTTTGCTTCCTCCTCGATGGGAGTGTCCAAGGGATAATTGCATGCGATGATGAGGTAATAGTGTCTACTTTAACCCTCTTAAGCGAAAGCTAATGTACAAGTCTCTTAAGCCCAAGTCCTTACCATTGTGTGATACCCAAAAAAAAAAAGACTATGAAAATAATAAATGATATCATAAGAATGTATAAATATAGAGTATAGTGTGAAATTATGGTATACTTAAGAATGAGCTACTAAATGTAATGTAACAAGCCTAAAATACACCTATGTCGTGTTCCCATTATGTATATAAAGTATAACCGTTTCCATCTCCAACAGTGATATGATATCGGTCCCTATACCATTTCTTTACTATAAAGTCTAAACTAACCAGTCCATAAAGTTGGAGTACAACAATATTCTTAAGCAAGTTTTATATAATAATAAAACTCTTAATACTGCAAGTATACAAATTGTATCTTGTAGTATCAAGGATATCGTTCCCACAAGGACTATTAGACACCTAAACTACTTGAAGATAACTTTGTATAACGTACTAACAATTAATGTGAATTAAAATAAATAACATAAATCAAGATAATTAATAAAATGAAACAAGTAAGATTCAAATGATTAAGCTGCCAATGAAATTAAGATTGATTAAGTTTGAAGATTTAGGAACTATTTTATCCTTATTTTGTTTCCCTTTATCTTGTTAATTCAATTTATGTTTGATCCTAGATATCCTAAAGTTTTGAGCACCCTGTCTCAAGATTTAATAAAGTAGCCCTAATTTAATTTGATATTTATAGAGTTGTAATCTCTTAATTAACAAAACTACTCCTAACTTATTCAATTAGATCTGAAGCAATCCTATGGATAATTAATTTCACAATCAAGATCTCTCTTCAATTGTTTGTTAATCTAATAATTGTAGGTCTATTTAGTTACCAACTCTCATTTTGCACCTTAACAATATTGACTTGTTCACTCTCTCTGTTTGTTACTAAGTATATGCAGGACAATTATCACAAACGTTCATCAATGTATTTAATTCAACAAGAAATAAGGTTCACAAAATAATCCATAATAAGCCCTAAATATGGAACTTAGAAATCCATAATCATGTTATACATAATAAAAATCCAAATACACATTTAAGATTGTGAAAAAAATAAAGGAAAAAGAATGATCACTGATTGAAGTCTTGATTTGGAAAGTTGGAAATTCTCTGAAGCTCTATTTGATCCTTGCTCTTTGATCTGCTTAATTTATTGGCTGCTGCTTCTTTTTGATGTTTTTAATGTTCTTTTATAATGCCTGACAGTTCTAAGGTTGTGTCTAGGGTTTCTCCACTTAATTTGGTTACAAAAATAGTCTCGAACCCTCAAGCTTTAAAAATCTAACGCCTGGAAACACCTCCTGTCACAATGATACCTTATGTGAATTTTCCTCCTTTGTCATGATTGTGAACGTTAGTTGGATTTGCGATGCACGATCTTGCCATGCTTGCATGCATCTAACATCTTCTCCTTTCTTTAATTTCCTATTCTCAAGCACTCACAAACATATCAAACACCTCTTAAAACATAAAATTAAGATCCAATTCAAGCTCTAAACTAAATAAACACTTAAGAAAATACACAAAAACTAACAATAACACAATTCTAAGCCTATATACATGATAAGCATCTAAGAAATACTTAAAAACAAACTTAAACACCTAAAAAAAAACTTATGATCTACACCTATTAATATCCCCATACCTAAACTTTTCCTTGTCCTCAAACAAAACTAAAAACATAAATAAAAACACAAGAATAATCACATAATTTTACAACATGTAATAACGATACAATGACATTAAATCTTATGGAATTAACATAACTTCAAACATCAATCACTTAAAAAAATGTCGACATACTAACTTATTCCTTTCATTTTTTTGTGTGTTGATTTGAATATACATATGAATCAAAATATTAACACCCCATTCATGTGCCTATGGCACTTGTAAGTATGATTTATTATTATTGATTGATTAAAATGGAAAACTATCACTAAGTAACTTTTCATAAAAATTCTTGCTATTTTTAAGAGATTGGTAAGTTTATTTATTGTAAACATTTTTAAATTTTATTTAATGATAACTTAGTCTTTTGACGTGAAGTCAAACACTTTGTCATGAACGTCCCCCCGGTTACTCAACTAGATCACTTTTTTATTTAGCTTGGTTAAAGTGTCATTCTAGCCTTTTGACGGGAAGACAAATATTTTGTCGTGAATGCCCCCTGTTACTCAACTATGTCACAACTCTCAAATCTTAAAGAACGAGTTATATATTGAATGTTTCACTTTTGTTCCTTTGATTTAATTAATATAAAAAGAATTAGAAAATTACAAGAAAAAACATAATTTCTTTAACTAAAGAATGAATAGAATATCACATTCTAGGTTCTACCTACCTAAATCTAGGTCCCAATTTGTATGTAATATCATAAAAAATAATCACACAAAAATGATAAAGAAAAAAGACAAAGAAAACATGTCTTGAATCTTGAAATCCCTAAAGAAATGATGGAGTTTTCCTCTATCATCAAATAATGGTGAATTCTTGATCTAAAAGGTTAGAAAGAAGCTCCATAAAGATTCTCTAATTATTCCTTTGGCTAAAAAATATTGTTTCTATCACACCAATGCTTTCCTTGATTTTTTATTAGTTTATTCTTCATTCTAGTTAGTTAATTGAGTTGATCTATTTTAGTTTACGCACCATAATTTTTTATGTTAGATAATAGAAAGACGACAAATACCGTAATTCTAGTCTTCATAGGATCGACCTATACTTGCCAATGCTACCTATACTTATACCATGCAATTATGGTTTAAAAAATAAAAATTACACATCAGTATCTTATAAAGTTTTAATATCATTAGAAGGAAAAGTTATATGGTTAATAATTGGTAGGTATTGGTGGTCAATAATACTATAAATAATAAATGCTTTACTTTTATAAATTCTATAAGTAATATTATAACAATGATGACCACTAAAAACTGCCAACTGCTGATCATATAATTGGCACTCAATTTTAATGCAAGTAGTTTTGGCTATATAGGGTTGACTATAAGAATGATGCCAGAAGGAATGCCTTTTTTATATTAATCAACTCACTCTCAGATGCACTAGGCCTTAAAGAGGCTACACCAAAAGGATTAAATGATCAAGTGGTAGGTACTCAAGACTTTATATGTGTGTAAAAGTTAAACTTTGTAAAAAGGGAATTAATTCAATTGCATAAAAGAAGATGCAACCCTTCATTAGTGGCAAAACATACAGATCTAGAGCCTTTTAATTGGATCTAGGATAAGTTGAGTATCAAACCTATCGATCAGGTCTTTAAATGTAACATCCCGTATACTATATATATAAGACACAACTTCTTTTTTTTCATTTTCTCGTATTTTCATTTTAAGCCCTCCCGAAAGCCACTATTCACGAATTCCCTCTCTTTTACCATTCTTCACCATTGGTGACTCAAATCGGTTAGCATTATAAACCTATCTCTTCCTTTCAATGAGTCCATCATAATCAAATCCATTTTAGCTGCCACCATCGCTGAAATCATCACAAAAACTGAGGAGAAAACTGATAAAAAATACCAATCATCAATTTGTCTCTTTCGATGGTTATTGTTGGTCACTACCATCACCATTCGACTCATTTAGATTTCACGAACAAAAGCCCCATGCTCTCCTCGCTAGTCTCTGCCCGGATCACTGCCAATTGATAGAAAAAGAGGTTAAGGTTTCAACTTGTTTTCTTTAATTTGTTCAAATCTGTTGAGAATATGAGTATGTTTCTTTGGAGAAAGTTGTTCTACTCATCAAGAGCATTCATTTAGTATGTTTATGTATGTTTTTTCCTTATTTTCATTTATCTTGTATTGTAGCATTCGTAGTAATAGGATTTCAAGAGTTGTAAAGCTTCTTTCTGATGCACACTATTATTCTTGTATTGTATGAACTTGTATTATTATTGGGGTTTGAATTTATTTTGTCAGTAATGGTAGGGTTACATGTGATCTGGGGTTTCGAATCTTAGATCCCATATGTCAATCACGCGCCCTTTTCAGGTTGTGACAAAGTTGGTCTCAAAGGCTAGGTTATAGACTTACGACCTAGGATGTTCTTTTGTTTGTCACTACGGACACATAGGAATCCACTTCTTTTTAAAGTAACTCCTTACAAAATACGTTCATATTCTCACTGGTGGTACTGACCATTCTTTTGCTTTCAATTTCAATCCTAATAAAGGCACTGGATTTCTAGTGTGACTTAATCAAAAGTTTCATGATGAAGCCTCAGCTCGGGACGAGAAATCTACCCCTACTGCTTCAGCTAGAAAGCGTGGTAGGTATAGAACTGCCCAGACACGAGAGGTCCCTATCGAGGAGCTAAAGGTGTCACAAGGAGTTCCTAGGGCACCTGCATTTGATATTCAGGCATTCCTAGTAGGGACAGAAGCTAAAAAGGCTATGTTTTGAGACTAGATGATGATGATGCAAAAGTAGTAGCAGTCAACTCCCCCATTAGCAGTCCCAGAACAAGAGAGGTCGGATATGCAATTATTTATGGCATATGTAAGGTTTTGTTCAATAGAGTTCGATGGAACTAGAACTCAGGAGGATATTGATTTTCTTGATGAGGTGGAGATGTGAGACAAGAGGCTGCATTGTTTTGATACACAGTTGGTGGGTATGGTAGAGATGTCTCTATAAGGGATGGTCAAGGAATGGTACCGAGATCATATCTTTCCATACTTGGGTATAGGGACTTAGTCACAGTTTAGAGAGATTTATGGACTACTTCCTCTTCTTTGCAACTTGTGAAATGCTCAGATCAAAGTTTCTGAACCTACGCCATGGACATAGGACAGTGGACGAGTACACCACAAACTTTATTTGCTTGAGTCGTTATGCCCTAGAGATTGGTTTATATGAGTTGAGGAAGAACAACCAGTATGTGTTAGGGCTGGGACCTCTTTTCATCAACATGACTATGAGCTATCAAGAGAAGTTCTTTGCCTTAATGGATATGGCTAAACAGTTAGAGAGGATTCTATTGGAGCAAGATGGTAACTTGTCTACGAGAGAGCAGAGTAGGAGGCACTCCACAGGATCCTCTAGTTTTTAGGAACGAAAATAGCAGTAATCAAACTTTTCTCTAAAGTTCAGCAAGAGTGGGAGTTTTTGGCAAAGTATTGCTCGAGCTCATGGCAATGAGAGATCTGGCCGTAGACATATGTGAGAATTTAGATTCATACCTAGTGCAGGTAGTAGCAATAGCAAGTAGAGCTCAGGGCGCAGTAGTTCAGGCTCAACTTCTTCCATTTGTCAGTAATGTGGGAGAGTGCATTAGGGTCCATGTCACATACCGCCAGGAGCTTGCTACAGATGTGGCTAGTATGGACATTTGATCAGTGATTACCCTATGATAAGATATCAGCAGTCCTCTTCTAGTGTGACACAACCTCCATTTCAACAACCACAATGGGGATCACAGTTTGGTGGTCAGTAGGGGCAAGGATTTGGAGGGAAACAATTAGGAGGTAGATCTGGAGGCTGCAGTCTGGGACAATCCTCTAGCTCTCAGCAGGTAAGTCATGGTCAAGCTAGGGCATTCACTCCCACCCCTTAAGATGCATAGGCTTTCAACGCAGTGGTATTAGGTATCATTCTCATATGTGGATTAGAAGCTACAGTTTTGATAGATTCAGGAGCGACTTATTCTTGTATGTCGACCAACTTTGCTACGAGGTTAGAAATAGCACCAGATAGGATGGATGAATCTCTATCAATATCTACACCTTTGATTGATGCCATAGAGGTAAATTTGATCTACTACGCATATCTTATAGAGAGTAATGGTAGGAGATTGGTAGCAATCTTATGGTATTGCCAGTTATGGATTTTGATGTAATATTGGGAATGGACTAATTATCCCATCATTATACAACCTTAGATTGTAGAGAGAAGGAAGTGATGTTTAAGATTCTAGGTTACGTAGAGTTTATCTTTAAAGGGGATAGAAAAACTACCCCTTCTAACATAGTTTCAGTAGTAGTGGCCAACAAGAGGCTCAGACAAGGGTGCCAAGGATTTCTGGCCTCAGTCAGGGATTTAGTTGTAAAGGGTATCAGTCTCTAAAGCCTTCTGGTCGTTCAAAAATTTTCAGATGTTTCCTGAGGAGTTACCAAGGCTGTACCTGGTACGATTTCTATGTCTACATCACCATACATAATGGAACTTGCAGAATTAAAGGAATTAAAGAAGCAGTTAAAAAATTTGATAGATAAGGGTTTTATTAGACCTCGCGCTTCGCTATGGGGTGCACCGGTACTGTTTGTGAAGAAAAATGATAGTTCTCTCTAATTTTGTATTGATTATCGACAGTTAAATAAGGTGACTATCCACAAGTATCCACTACCTCAAATTGATGATTTGTTTTATTAATTTCAAGGTGTTAAGTACTTTTTTAAGATTGATCTACGATCAGGATACCATCAGCTAAGGATCAGAGGAGATGATGTATCTAAGACTTCCTTTAAGACTCAGCACAACCATTATGAGTTTTTTTTGTAATGTCTTTTATCCTTATAAATGCTCCAGAAACTTTCATGGATCTGTTGAATAGAGTATTCGAGCCATTCTTTGATAGGTTTATGATTGATTTTATTGATGACAAATTGGTGTATTCGTGGACTGATAAGGAGCATGCCAAACATTTAAGATTGGTATTACAGACACTTCGAGAACATCAACTATATGCCAAGTTCTTAAAATGTGAATTCTGGCTTGAGAGTGTTGTATTCTTAAGACATATAGTATTATCTTAAGGCAGAATACAAGTAGACCTGAAGAAGGTAGAAGCTATGATGAATTGGGAACAACAAAGGATTGTGATAGAGGAACGAAAGTTTTCTCGAGTTAGCAGGTTACTATCGAAGATTTGTTTAAATTTTTTCTAAAATAGTAGCCCCATTGACCGCATTGATGCAAAATAATGTCTAATTTATTTGGGCCAATGATTGTAAGGAGAGCTTTTAAAAACTAAAGGAGTGTTTAACTTCAACTCCAATATTAGCTTTACGAACGGAAGGTGGAGGAATTCAATTATACTGTGATGCTTCGAGAGTTGGCCTTGGATGTGTAATGATACAAAATGGTAGGGTGATTGCTTATGCTTCCAAGCAATTGAAGAAACACAAACAAAATTATCCTACACATGATTTAGAGATGGCAGTAGTAATCTTTGCTTTAAAGATTTGGCAACATTACCTGTATAAGGAGACATATGAGATTTTTACGAATCACAAAAGTCTAAAGCATATATTACAATAGAAAGATCTAAATTTGAGGCAAAGAAGGTGGATGGAATTATTAAAATATTACGATTGTACGATCCAGTATCATCCAGGGAAGGCAAATGTCATGGCAGATGCTTTACGTAGGAAATCCTCAAGTAGTTTGGCACATATCGTAATAGACAAGAGAGTTTTGACCAAAGAGTTGCATGATTTGATGGATCGAGGTACTCAGTTTCAGATTTCAGATGCAGGAATATTATTGGCCAGCATCAAGTTACGTTCAATATTATTTGATAGGATTAGGATCGCCAAAGGTCAAGATCCTAAATTTCAACAACTAATTTATGATGTTCAAGAAGGACGACGTGCAAATTTTGAAATCGATAAAGAAGGCATCCTTAGAATGAATGGGAGACTGCGTGTTCCAGGTATAGAAAAATTAAAAAAGGAGATTCTAGAGGAAGCGCACTATGCTGCATACAATGTGCATCCAAGTTCCACCAAAATATACTATAATATTAAAGATATGTATTGGTGGATCGGTATGAAGAAAGTTGTGGCTGAATATGTTTCTAAATGCTTGACGTGTCAACAAGTAAAAGCTTAGCATCAGAAGCCCTCAGGTAACCTATAACCACTGCCAATTCCAGAACGGAAATGGAAGACGATCATGGTGAATTTCGTGGTTGGCCTACCTTATATAAGAACTCGACGTGATTCAATCTGGGTGATTGTAGACAAATTTACAAAATCAGCACATTTTCTACTCGTGAAGATTACTTATTTAGTGTCCAAGCTCTCTCAAGTTTATATTGATTAAATAATATACTTGCATGAAGTACCTGTATCGATAGTTTCTAACCAGGGATCGCAGTTTATATCTCAGTTATGGAAAAAATTACAGGAGGCATTGGGCACTAGATTAGATTTTAGTACGACATTTCATCCTCAGATTGATAGACAGTCTGAAAGGACAACTCAGGCCTTAGAGGATATGTTGAGGATGTGTGTGATAGATTTTGGTGGTAATTGGGATTGGCGCTTGCCTTTGATTGAGTTCGCTTACAATAATAGCTGCCATAGTAATATTAGGACGGTACCATATGAGGCATTGTATGAACAAAAATGCAGGTCACCCATATGTTAGGAGGAGGTAGGTGAGAGGTAGTTAGAGGGCCTAGAATTAATCAAGATCACTTTAAGAGAAGATCCCATTGATAAATCAGAGGCTAGAGATAGCTGTTAGTAGATAGAAGAGTTACGATAATCTGAATCGTAAGGAAGTGGAGTTTCAAGTTGAAGATTTTGTAAACCATAAAGTATCTCCAATGAAGGGAGTGATGAGGTTTGGAAAGAGAGGAAAATTGTCTCTAAGGTATATTGGACCTTACGAGGTAACTGAGAGTTGGAAATGTGGCATACCGATTGGCTTTACCTTCGAACATAGCCTAAGTCTATCCAGTATTCCATATTTCTATACTTCGCAAATACATTCCCGAGCGTGGAAGTGAGTGAGAATTTAACCTATAAAGAGGAGCCAATGGCTATCTTGGATTCGTAGGTGTGACAACTTCAATCAAAACAAATTCCTATGGTTAAGGTGACATGGAAGAATGGTCGCATTGAAGAAGCTACTTGGGAGACAGAGCGAGAGATGAGAGAATTGTATCCATACTCGTTTCCTTAGTAAACCTTATTATAAAATTCGAGGACAAATTTTTTTATAAGAAGGAGAGAATGTAACATCCCGTATGTTATATATATAAGAGACAACTTCTTCTTTTTTCCCCATTTTCTCATATTTTTATTTTAACCCCCCAAAAGCTACTATTCATGAATTCCGTCTCTTTAACTATTTTTCACTGCCGATGACTCAAATCAGTTAGTGTTATATACCAATGTCTTCCTCTCGACGAGCCCGTCACAATCTTACCCATTTTAGTTACCATCATCTCCAGAATCGTTGCAAAAATTAAGGAGAAAAACTAATAAAAAATGTCAATCATTGATCCATAGCTTCCGATTGTTGTTGTTGGTCAACACCACCACCATTCGACTAGTCTCAATGTCAAAAATAAAAGCTCCATGATCTCGTCGTCAACCACCACTAGGATTACTGTTGATTGATAGAAAAAGAGGTTAGGATTTCAGTTTATTTTTCTTCAATTTGTTCAAATCTATTAAGAATCTAAGTATTTTGCTCTTGAGAAAGTTGTTCTACTCAATAAGAGCTTTCATTTGGTATAAAACTCGGTGAATTCTGAGACTAAATATTTTTCAGTGACTAGAGGGAATATTCCAATAGTTGGAGGAATATTCCAATGATTGGAGGAATATTCGGATCATCAAAGGTACTATTCTAGAAACCATTTTGATAACTTTTGTGAAAATTTTGTAAATTTTCTAAAAATTATACTAATTATTTTTCTTTAAGGAATCATAGTGAGATTTTCAATAGTTTGCGAATTAAAAATAATGGAACGTTTAGGCGAGAGTAGGAGAAATTTCTGAATTTCATAAATGGACTACTTAGGCAATTTGGATGATACTTAAATTGTTATTTGAGCCCAATAACTCCTAATTAACCCTTATTAAGATATTTTCTTTTTATTTATTAGTATAGTAAGAGTGAGACTCCCATCGAAAGTTCGAACGGACGAGTTCGATTACTAAGTAAGTTCATACCGACTTATTATTACTATAGTTGCACTAACAAATATAGGCTTATTGTACGAAACCAAGAGATTTCTGTCAAAGAAATATGAGATGAAAGATCTTGGTGATGCCTCTTTTGTTTTAGGGATTCAGATACATCAGGAAAGCTCTTGAGGTATTCTTGGATTGTCACAGAAGAGCTATATCGAGAAGGTACTTAAATGGTTTGGCATGCAGGATTGTAAACCAGGTGATACCTCTGTGTCTAAGGGAGATAAGTTCAGTTTAAGTCAATGCCCTAAGAATGACTTTGAAGCTAAGGAAATACAGAAGATTCCTTATGCTTCG
>JANZXP010049459.1:0-11660 GCA_027576715.1 Erythroxylum flavicans | reverse complement strand
AAAAGAGAATAAAAATGAACAAAATTGACTTGCAAGCTTACAAAGTCAAGTAAAAAGATGAGATGTGATGGATGCAAATGTATAGGTGTGTGAAAGTATATATGCACAGGCAAAGAAATTTTTAAAACTATGCAGGAAAGTTGGCCGTGGTGAAGATAGGAGTTGGCTGTGGTGAAAATGTCTTGAGAGGAATCCTCATAAAATCCTACAAGTTGGTTGCGGTGAAACAAGGATTTGGCTGCGGCGAGCATTCATAAAAAAGCAGTAAACAGGACTCTGAACTATGCAGATGTAAAATGCTAAGTATAAAAAAATATGAAGAAAATTAGTATTTCTGTTTTTATTTCAAAAATTTTTGATGCTATATAAAATGAAAGCCTATACTATTGACAAGTATGAAGCTAAACTATCTAGAATGAAATCTAAAGGCTCTTAACCCCACTTAGTAGCAAAACGATAGAAGTTAATCTAGAGAACCAATTTCTTGGTTCCCTGGCAACGGCACCATTTGATTCGAACCTAATCGTTAAACCCTTGTAGGTTGAATCAAAGTAATCCAAGGATTGCATTATAGGATGCAACCCCAGGTCGTTCACTTAATCAGAACCTAAAATGAATGGACCTAAGTTAACCTATATGCCATGCTATGCAAACTAATTGGAAAAAGGGGGTTTTGATTTTTGAAATCATTAATTAAACTAAATTGAATGTAAAACAAATTTTTGGATTTTAGGGATAAAGAAAACTGAAAGATAAAAAATAGGAGATTAAACAGTGATTGAGTCCTCTTCAAAGTGAGCTCCGGCTATCATAGCTCGAAATTGATTTAAGCGAGAGTAGAATTCACTAAGCTTCAAAATGGTAAAACTTAAAGTACTATTCAAGTGTAGGATCTTAATCAATGGAACTTCATTTCTTAAGATCCTGTTAAGTGCTCTTAGTGTGTGTCGTAGGATTAGCTAATGCAATAGGTCAAACGAAATCCAGAATCAACTCAATATCAAACATAACCATGCAAGATAAGAGAGAATCAAGAAGATTACAAATAGACATATATGAAACTTCATATATTTAAGCTCAAAGTTCTACATAAACCAATCCAAACTACATATAATAAATATCTAACATTTGATTAAAACTATAATCAAGTAGCTCAACTATAAATTAAAAATCCTAGACCTAGGAATTTATAAATTCATAGCTGAATCATAGATTAAACTACTCCCCTTTTAAGCTCAATGAAATCCAGCCATTGCTCTACCTTCAAGAGGAAAAGAAATGCCTAGCCACGCATTGCACTTAGAAGCTTCACAACTCAAAATAAATCTGAGTCACCCATGGTGAAGGTTTGACAGTGGAAAAATGGAAGACTTGCAATTTCTTGATCTTCACTCTTGGCTCTACTTCTTAAGTGTCCTGCAATGAAAAGAAATAGTTTACAATATCAATTGTCCTAGAAACCAAGTAAGTGCAATTACTAACTAATTATGACAATTTTACCCTCAAACTATATTAATTCAAACTAACCACTCTTAAGATAAATTAAGCACAATATCCAACAAATGGGCCAAAAAGTATAACAAAAACCATGAAAATATCACAAAATAATATAGAAAACTTCGGTTCAATCAGTCAGCATCCAGACGTTTCCGGATTATGGAAGCAAATGCTAATCTGGAGCATACTATGAGTTGACCTAAATGGTCTTACATTAATCGATTGTTCTGTTTTAAATTTTTTTATTGATTTATTACTGATGTGAATGTGATTGTGATAATTCTGGACATTAATAGTCTGAAGAGCTTAATGAATGTGAACATATTGAAAATGCTTCACTAAATGTGAATGAGCAAGAAATAAGTGACACTCAATATATTTGTTGAACGCCGGACTTAGATCCGATGATATGTGAAAGTGAATGTGAATGTGTAAAATGAACATAAGTGACTAATTGATGTATGAGATTTGATGCATTCCACTACATGAATGCATGATTAGATAAAGGTAGTTGTGATCGGAGTAACCACTGAAAAAGAGCTTAAAGCTTAGAATGTGATTAAAAGCCAAAGGCTCATTATGTATAATGAGCCCGGTATCCCCAACAGATACAGAATAATTACTAAAGAGCTCGGTATCCACAATAAATATGGGACAGTTATAGGCACTCGGTCATAACAACGTAATAAATGAAAGTGAGTCTCATGAGCATTGAATATATAATTGATATATATGTTTTAAATGATCGAAATGAACTATTTGACTGTTTTGAATGTGAAATGTGAAATAAGTGAACAAAAGTGTTCTTTGATTGCTACATGCTGAATTAATGAAGTGATGTGCTATATGTGTTAATACTTATCTACAAATTGAATGTGAACTGTGAAATATTCTATGTTTGGTATAAGTGAGCCATTGAGGATGGTCCGCTCACTGAGTTCGCAAAACTCACAAAAATTACAACGTTTTTTTTCAGGCTCAGAGGAGATACCCAGTTAAACAAACTAGAAATAGCCACTGAAACTGAATAAGAGATAGAGGTCGAGATCTGTTCGCATCTGCATTTATCTTCAATACTTTTTGTTTCAAGATTTGTTTTCCACAACTATTGAATTTGTATATATATGAATTATGTACAATGAAAACTAGAATTTAGTTTGCAATAGCAGTTGTGACTAAAAATGTTTTGTAACTGTAATGGGCCCAAATGATTATTGGAATTCTGATGATATGTTATTATTTGTAATAATTGCGACTAAGAATGTTTATGATTAAAATGGGCCATAGATGATTAATTGTTTTTCTGAAATGCGTGTGATGTGTGAAAATTTTGTAATGAGTATGATTGTTTGACTGTTATAGCATGCCACTCTCGTAAAGTATGTTTTCAAATACCGTCTGTATGTTCAGGAATATGCCCTATAAGAGTGGGCTGCTACATAAGCACCTTGGACTAAATATACAAACTAATAAAAATTTTAAAGTTTAGTCTATTCACCTCTATCACTTGACACACACATTGACAATCATTCAGTCAAAATAAAAGTGTAGCTATTCCTCAATAGGTTTTCATGAAAACTTAAGCTACTAATAAGTTTGGTAGGTTTTTATTCAAAAATATTCTTTTTGTTGATTTTTCTTTAAGGACATGAACCTAGTCTTTTTATTCGGAGGCAAACATTTGCGATGAATGTCAATCAGGTTACTCAACTAAGTCATGTTGTTATTAAACTACTTGGTTAGAATGTCATTATAGCCTTTTTACATAAAGGCACACATTTATGATATATGTCGATTCAGTTACTCAACTACATCACTTTCTCAACTGGCTACTAGCTTTATTCATAACCCAAAGGCCAATAGAATAGTTACTTTAGTTAAAATTTATACAACTTTTTTTAACACAAAATTTTTCCTACCTTTTTGCTTTAGCTAATCATTCTCATGAAAATGTACTAATAATGCCATTTATTTGTTTGGCCTAAAATTATAAATGAGTATGGAAAATTCCCAGGGTGAATGGACTAACATCATATCCTAAATAACCTGCATATTTAGCCCTAAGTAACTTAGGTCACTAATTTCACAAGCTAATAAATCTTTACAACCTAAATGACTATGTTTAAGGCTAAATCTATCCCGTTAAGTCCTAGCCATTGACGCATTCACACAAGTCACTTCATGCAACCTAAACAAACTATCATACATTATGTAAAATTCACACTCAAGGTACAAACACACAACCCTCTCTATACTTAAACATCACATTGCCCTCAATGTGAGAAGGATACACAAACTCACCAAGGGAAATAAAACACAATATACAAAAAACATAAGAAGAAAATACTAAAAAAATGAAAAGAAAAAGGTTTAAATACGAAACTGTTAAGGGGATTGAGGTAGTGACGGTGTCAAAGATGGAGACCAAAATATGCTTGATACCGAGCTAGCTTTCTTATCTTATAATTGATTTAGAGAGAGTAAGAGAGTTAGTAATCCCAGATCATTTTAAATTATTAAAATTTTATTTTTGAAATTTGAAACAAATCTAAAAACACAACAATTTAAATCTAACTACCAAACATGCTAATTTATGGTCATTAGCTTGACCTTGTATCATTAAAAACTCAGTCAGGATCAATTATAAGTAGCTTGCTTCCACCCTTCTCGTTCAACATTAGTTTTGTAGCCTGTAAGTAAACTACAAGTTGCAAAATGATCAAAAGGACAATATTGATAAAGTTGAGAAAACCAATTAATTTCAGTAATGTCCTTTTCATTAAAAACTGTCAACAAAATAGGGAATAACAAAACTCCCTGAATCTTCCATTGAATCCAATAGTTTTTCCTATAAGAAGGTGAATTACTCTCTTTATTCCTTAATCACCTTCATCTCCTCTACTTCTTCCGCTTCACAAACAGAGACTTTTATAGCTTCTTCAAACTCGATGTCTGTTGTCATCTGTTCTTCATCCTTTTGTTCTTTAGAAGAATTAAACACATTAATTATCCTAAATGAGCTACTATCCTTTAGATTCTTTAATACATCATTCATGTTGAATGTCACTTGGTCATTATTAATCGAAAGGATAAGGTTCTTTTCATGAACATCTACCTAAGATTTCTCGATGTTTAAATATGGCATATCAAGAATTGGTGAATAAATAAGAGGGTTGGCATTCTTTTCTTAAATCTCTTTTTTCATCTCTTGGTCTTCAATAAGGTGGGGTTTAGTTTGGCTTTCCACTGGTCCTTCTGGCTCTCCTCCATTCGTAGGTATGATAGCCTCATATTACTCTCTTTAATGTATTTCCATATTACTTAGAGAGTCTTCTGCACTTTTTTTTACAAAATTCACGAGAAAGCTATCTCACTTGAATCTCTAGGTTATGAATAGACGAGGCATCATTTTCTGTTACTTGCTCAATTTGCTCTTCTAGTCTCTTCTAGCCCTCTTCCATAACTGTGAGCTTATCTGGGATCTTGTCCAATTTAGAATCCTATGAACTGGACTCATCTTGCTGAAGTCCTAATAGGTCTTGACATCCTAAATGAGTCCTTACATCGTTAGACCAATAAAAATTGGGGTGGTTATGCCACCCCGAAGTGTACATGTTTCAATAAGGATTGTTACTTCCCCAACCATACTGTGCCTAATTGCAATTTGCAAAAGCTCCTTGCTCCCTATAATATATGTCTTCCATCATTGTTCTTTCCATTTCTTCTTGGCATCTAGCTCTTCAAATGTCTCATTTCTCATTCTAGGATGTCTTGCTCTGTCTCTACTTTACGCCCCAAACTTCTTTCTCTATTTTTTCCTTTTCTTTTCTTAAAAAAACCAAAGATAGTGAAAAACCCTTAGACTAAGAACTAAACTAATCGTCTCCCCAACAACGGTGCCAAAAACTTGATCACGGTTTTCTGATATATGTAAATTTTAATATTTAACCTCGATATTTCACAAGCGCACGGATCATTCACTTAGTACCTAAGGTGTTGATCCTATGAGGAGGGTTAATCTAATCCTAAAATCTAAGGCCAAAAACAATTCGCAATAATTTAAAATGAACAAACTAAGGCAAGATTTTATTTCAATCACACACTTAATTTCAAGAATCAATTATGAAAATATTAACAAGATAGCAGTCACAGCACCCAATCAAGAATCAACCTAAAGAACTACCAATTGAGATAAGGGGAATTTAATCTATTTTCAATACTAACCTAATCGATTATGAACTACTGGATTACTGGTCCTAGATGATCCTAGGGTTGATTACTCTCTCTCAAGTTATAACCATTAACCATAATTGATAAACCCTAATCAGATTATGGGAATTATCTTGATTAACAACCTATTCAAAACCCTAACTAGATCCAAAGTTGTCCGAAAACTATCGGAAACTTATGCAAGATCTCTCTTCACACAAATTACTGACTTGATTTACTTCTTGTTCTATTAAACTACCTAACTCTCGTTAGTCCAATTTAAAATTTTTTCACTTGATTCACTCTCTCAGTTTATCACTAAATTATGCAAGTGCAAAAATTAAATCACAAATAATCCAGTAAAACACAAACATATCAAATTTCATTAAATCAAAGATAAAATAACCCAAAGTTAAGTATAGACGTCCTCAACATTCACACAATCTTATCATCAATAGCTATCCCAATTCTATACATTAATAAAATTGAAAATAAAACCAGAATAAGATTAGAATGGATGATAGAGGCAACAATGTCAGGAAACCTCCTATTCAGGGAAGTACTTTGTGTATGCTTCTTCTCCACGTCTTTCTTCCTTCTTCTCTTTCTTAATCTCTTGATGAACTCTCTCTAGGGTTTCTCAATGGAGGCTGATGCAAAAGCTCCTTCTTTCTGTTCTTGCTATTCTATTTATGATCTTTCATGTTTATGGTTGAACTTGAATTTTTTTGAGGTATGAAAGGTCCAAAAAATCCCTCAAAAAGTTAAGTCTAGAAGTGGCTACACATCTGCTGGATGGAGGCCACGATCATGGCCTACTTCTAAACCTTCTGTCAAGATCGTGGCATGTAGGCCACGATCATGGGCCAACTCTGGTGCTTCTCTCCAGAATGTGGACTATTATGTCATGATTGTGAGCTGTTGTGTCAGCCTGAATTTCTTCAAAACTTCTCTGTTCTTTGATGTTGACCTTGAAACACTAACAGGCACATCAAGGTACCTCAAAAATATAATATTTAAGCTCAAATACTATACTAACCTATAAAACACTTAAAACACAAATAATTAACAAACAAACACAATTCT
Source organism: Erythroxylum flavicans (assembly GCA_027576715.1). Taxonomy (NCBI): domain Eukaryota; kingdom Viridiplantae; phylum Streptophyta; class Magnoliopsida; order Malpighiales; family Erythroxylaceae; genus Erythroxylum; species Erythroxylum flavicans. The sequence goes on along the minus strand of JANZXP010049459.1, from coordinate 4,868 downwards.
ATCCTAAACACATACCAAATGATTGAATTAATAGCTAAACATATATCAAACTATGCCTTAAAATATGATGCAATTTACACTTATCATTATACAATTGTGATTTTGATAGCCTTATAATGGTGGTAAGTTATGACTTGCATGTACCAACGCAAATACAAATTTTATGACTCAAAACTTTTATCATATGATTTGTCAACATATGAATTGTGAAATTGGAAAATGGTTAAAGGAAAAGTTATAATGCCTACTCTATTGTCTTAGTAGTGGATAGATAGGCATGCTTACAAGGTTACAGTACAACTGCTACAGTTTGACACTGACGGTGTCTTCATTTTGAGACTAACGTATCTCCATAGTTCAATGCCTTTCGAGTATCCATAGTCTTGATATCTTCAGATATCTACAGGTCCCGTTATCCACACCCACAAGAATATGCAGGCCTATCACAAAAAATAAAGTAAACGGTTACAAAAAAGAAATACGACATGACAATATAAATAATTAGTATTAATGAGCATCTACATTTGTATTGATAATTTGTATCAATGAACGTTGAATATTAATGTTTGGTTTATGAATGTGAATTTACGGTATATGAATAACATATTAAAGCATGTTTGTATTATTTACTTTGATTATGTATGCCATCATTATTTATACGACTTGTGATGTTTATGAATGTGTATACATTTTGGATGACTACTGTGAGTGGTCATCAAAATTAAGTGTTTCTCGACTAAGCTTTCAAGCTTAGCACGAGTGTTAATTCATGTAAGTCTATGTATTAAAGGTGAGGTATAGGGGACATCCACAGGGACCAAGGCCAACTGCTAGGAGTAAAAGTACCTTTGGATTGTACTTGCAATGAAGGACAATGTAATGTTTTCTTTTGGATTATCATGTAAATGTAAAGGTGTGATATTACTTTTCAATGATGATATTGGGTGAAATGAAACATTGTAATATGTATATGTATAGCATTGAATATAAAATTTTGTGATGACAATTCCTGTGAATAAATAGAAATGTATACCATGACTGCTTGTACAGGAATTTGTCTGCCATATGTGTGGGTAGTTGTAGGTTCCGTATAGGGGGTGCTATATTGTATATCGCTCTAATTAAAAGGTAGATAAAATTTCCAAGGTTGAGTGTGGGAATATTAAGTTATTTCTATTAATAGGTTCCAACCAACCTTATCAATTATAGACCTTGCCTCTTTCACCATGCATATATTCTCTAAGTCACTCTAATCCACACGCCTATTTGGCTTAAAAGGTTAAGTTTTTAAAGTAACATACTTTATTTAACATACAGGGTTGTTGAAAACTAACATATAATGCTCACTTAAAGAGTAAACCCTTAGTTCTTGCTAGGAAGAGAAATCTTCCCCCTTAGCTTTCAACTTGGTTATACTTGTGAAAGGTCACTTACACGTTTTATCCTTTTTAATCTTCTTCTATCACAAGATTACTTTTTGAAATCACCCAAAACATTAAAACTCCTAAATTAGGAAAAAATCACCCTATGGTTGAAAAGTTTAAGGTGTTGGCTTTAAATTATGGTTGAATGAAAGTTTAAAGCTCTTAGACAAGTTAAAATTTAGTGGGTGGTGTTTGGAAAAGTTTAAGAGAATGGAGAGATTAAGAGAAAACTAAGAAAGTTTGAGAGGAGTATATGCTTTTTCACCTATTACTTAAATAGTTTTTTTTTTAAATTAGAACATAAGCTAGCACACATATATGTCTCTCCCTTTTTTTTGTAACTCTTGCAATAAACATGAACGTTTCCCAAGTCATGTTTTTTCTACAGTAAGATTCAAAAGATTTCAAATAGGAATAAGTTAGGATATAGGCATGTCCTAAGCCTTATAATTCACTATATTTTATAATTAACATGGCCATAGGTGTGTCTCCCCTTTAACTAGTCTAAGCTAAAATTCATATTGAAGCATAGGCATCCTTTAGATGTATTTTTCACTTAATTGAAATTTTTTATTCCTTCCAGAAACATGGTTGTATTTTCTTTTCTCTTACTCACATAGATGTCTGTGTGTTTTTTTATTCTTCAATTACTCTCATCTTGTTCTTCTACCTTTGAACAAAAAAAATTTTCTCTTACTTGATACATATAAAATAATAATAATCTCAAACATAAGCATAAACACAAAATGCTACTAAAACAGGAAACAAGTTTAGAATGATGACAATAAAAGAATCCAACAAATTGGGACATATTAAAACAACCTTAAGCCAATACAAAAAATAATAATCATTAATTTATTATCCTTAATTGAAATAATCAAAAGTTTTAAAAACTTTGGTTGGATTGCCTCACAACAAGCACTTTTTTAAAAGTCTTTTAACTAGGCTTTCTTCTTAGATTTAGTTAATTAGTAGGGTAGCAAAGTGGGGTAGCAATGTTATGGATGATGCCAAGAAAGTTCTCTCCTCCTTTAAAATTCTTTTGTTCTATAACCTTTTTCTTTCGCTTTTATGGCACCTTGATCTTTTATTTGATGACCTCTTATAAAATATTGGAATGGTTATCATGGTATGAGTCATCATTAATGACAAACTCATTCTTTTTATCCAAGATTAATGAGAGAATCTCTTCTTCTCCAATCCTAAACATTAGCTTACTTTGACTAGTATTTATAATTCCTCCAATTGTAGCGAGGAAAGGCCTACATAAGCTTAAAGGCTATTCATTATGCCCTTCCATATCAAAGATGTAAAAAATCAACTAGAAAAGTGAACCTTTCAACCATAATCAAAATATTTTCACTAATAACTCGAGGATGCTTAATTTATTTATCTACTAATTGCATTATCATCTTAGTGGTTTCAATCTTCCCAATCCTAGTTTCTTAAGCATAGTGTAAGACAGATTAATTCTAGTCTTTAAGTCCTTTAATAACTTATTTATAAACATAGCACATATAGTATAAGAAATAGTAAAATTCCCTAACTCTTTTATTTTTGGTGGTAGAATGTCTTAGAGATCATTGTTTCCTTCATTAGATGTCATCTTGAGAACTTCCACCTTATTAGATTTATCTTTTGTCCCTTCCCTATCTATGTGATCAGTTTTTTGTTCTTTACTCCTCAATTTGATCACCTTTTTATTTTCTTTCGGATTAGGCATTATGTCACGAAGTAACAACCTCTAAGATTTCTTAGTAAGCATCATAATTGATTGACTAATTTGGTTCTTGAAGTTATGAATTAAAGCCTCTTGACTTTACAAATGAGCCTCATTCTTGGATACATAAGTTGTTATTTCCTAAAGGCCCAATTTTTGGAAAAACAAAGAATTCCAATAATCTTTTTTTTTAGGGATTCCACATATATTTATATCCAACTTCAGTTGTAGACATAAGATGGGACACGGTCATATTCCTAGCATTATCTCTCTTTGCTTCTCATCTAAGGAGTTACAAAGGTAAAAGCATGCATGTGTCTTCAGTCGTGTATCTCACTATATCCTTTCCATATATAGACCCATACACTGACATTTTCATGTCTTCAGTCATGCTTTGAATTATTTTCAACTCTTATTTCTAGGAAAAGATGTAGGCATAGACATACCCGTATCCATGACAATGTTGTACAACATTTGTTCAGTTTCAAGCGGCATGGCTTCTATCCACGTGTATAATTGGTCATATTTTCAACTCTAAACTCTGTAAAAAGAATATGAGTTAGCACAAAAGTGTGTGTTGGACCATATGCTTTCCATATTTAAGATTTGTTTATGATTTTTCTTATAAAACTCATTAGTTCTTGACAAATCTCATCTTCAAGGCAACATCTTCAACAATTACCTAAAACATACTAAAAATCGATCAAACTAAGGTAATTTGTATGAAAATATAGTAAAATGCTTAGTAAAATATGTTGGTTTATACCCTACAGCCAATCGCTTTGGTTTTAGTTTAGTGACAAATTATTTAAAGGCATTCTCTATCTTGTACATGTTTAGATGTATATTACAAAGTCTATGGAATAATTGTGCATTGCAAATGAAATTATTATGAGATTATAATTATGAGATTCATATTGCATTTATGTATTATTCCTAAATGTTCCTAGCTATTGTTTTGTTAAGATTAGATACTAATAGAACATAAAAAGACTAGCATATATTTTGTTTTTCCTTATGAAGGAAGTAGTCAATCTCATAGGCTACAGTATAGAGATACTTAAACAAAAGTGTGGGTGCTTCTTAGACAACAAGTTCCCTGAATAGGCTCGATATGAGAAATCCATTTGAAAAATTACTTGTATGTCTATGGAATTCTCATTGTGATGATTGTATAAGTGATCCTTTGACTTGAGGTCATCAAATTTATCTTGTATGGGGATTGCTATATTTTGATACTACTTATGATCTATTTAATCATGGGTCGTTTAATCGGTAGTCATTGGACATAGCATGAACTATACGGAGGTAGTTGTATGATCAAGATAGGATTCATCACCCTAAAGTAATTAGGGAGAATGTTTCGTTGTTCTCAATTAGTATTGATTCAGAAAATCCTTGGCCAAGGTGAAATGATGCTTTGTAAATAGTTTATAAATGTCATTAATTGAATCGATAGCTAATAGCGGATAACTAATATGATTAGACTCAAAAATAAAGTAGACATTAATTTCATGCTCTATGTCTAATTGAAACATTGGTTGATGAAATGATTGAATTATACGAAAAAATCATACACAGAAAAGTTAGTCAAAACCACTTTGACGTTCCTAAATATTTGGGTGGTCATGATACGTTGCTAGACGTCAATTTTGATCTATGATTATAAATTGTTTAATTGGAGAATTAAAGATAAATTAAAAGGAGTTTTAATTTATCTAATT
>JANZXP010049448.1:0-11661 GCA_027576715.1 Erythroxylum flavicans | reverse complement strand
TAGGAACCTTCGGTGGGAAAAACAGCCTGTTGGAATGTTCGCTAGGCACATTTGATGGGAAAAACAGTCCCTTGGCACACCTTCGATGGGCAAAACAGCCCCTTGACACATTCACTCGACACCTTTAGTGGGAAAATAGCACATTGGGCATCTTCGATGGGAAAAACAACTCGTTGGCACATCTTTGGTGGGCAAAACAGCCGGTTGGCATAGTCGCAAGACACCTTCAGTGGGAAACCCAACTCGTTGGCATATGTTCAGTGGGCAAAATAGCCTGTTGGCATCGTCGCTAGGTATCTTTGATGGGAAAAACAACAAGTTGGCATAGTCGCTAGTCACCTTTAGTGGAAAAAATAGCCTGTTGGTAGGGTTGCTAGGCACCTTCAGTGGAAAAACAGCTCGTTAGCAAGGTTTATGGGCACCATCAATGGGCAAAATAGCCTATTGGCAGGGTCGCTAGACACCTTTTGTGGGAAAAACAACCCTTTCCATGGTCGCTACGCACCTTTGGTGGAAAAAACAACCCATTGGCATAATCACTAGGGACCTTTGGCAGGAAAAATAATTTGCTGGCCACCTTCGGTAGGAAAAACAACCCATTGACAAACCTTCGGTAGGCAAAATAGCCCATTGGCATGGTTGCTAGGCACCTTCGGTGGGAAAACAGGCCTTTGGAACACCTTTGACAGGCAAAACAGCTCGATCGTAGGGTCGTTAGGCACCTTCGATGGGAAAAATAGCCTGTTAGGCACCTTCAGTGGGAAAAAACTGCCCGTTGGCGCAACTTCGATGGATAAAACAACCCGTTGGGCAACTTTGTTGGCAAAACTAGCCTACTGGCACATTCGCTAGGTACCTTCAGTAGGAAAAACAGCCCGTTGGCCATCTTAAGTCGGCAAAATAGCCCATTGGGCACCTTTGGTGGGCAAAACATCCCGTTGGTAGACCTTTGGTGGGAAGCACAACTCATTGATAATCCTTTGGAGGGAAAAACGACTAGTTGACACGGTCTCTAGGCACCTTCTGTGTGCAAAACAGCACGTTGGCATCTTCGCTAGGCACCTTCAATGGGAAAAACATCACGTTGCCACTGTCATTAGGTACCTTTAGTGGGAAAAATAGCTCAGAGGCAAAATAGCCATTTGGCACGATTGGCAAAATAACCTGTTGGCACAGTCGCTAGACACCATAGGTGGGAAATGCATTCCATTAGGTACCATCGATGGCAAAAACAACTCCTACATACACCTTCAGTAGGCAAAACAGCCCGTTGGTACACATTTTATGGGCTAAAGAGCCTGTTGGCATGGTTACTATGCACCTTCAGCGGGAAAAATAGGTCAGTGGCACGTTCGCTAGGAACCTTCAGTGGGAAAACAGCCCGTTGGGCACCTTTGATGGAAAAAACTGTCTACTGGCACACCTTCAGTAGACAAAAAGCCTGTTGGCACACCTTTGACAGACAAAACAGTGCTTTGGCACGGTTGCTAAGCACCTTCAGTGGAAAAATAGCACATTGGGCACCTTTGATCAGCAAAATAGCTCATTGGCACATAATTAGTGAGCAAAATAGCCCATTGGGCCCATTGGGATGTTCGCTATGCACCATTTGTGGCAAAAATAGTTCATTGTCCACCTTCAGTGGGAAAAACAGCCCGTTGGCATACATTTGATAGGCAAAACAACCAGTTGGCACACCTTCTTTAGGCAAAACAGCCCTTTGATGGGTCACTAGGCACCTTCGATGGGAAAACAGCTGGTTGGAACACTTTTGGCAAGGAAAATAGCCCAATGGTAGGGTCCCTAGGGCCCTTCGATGGGAAAACAGCCCGTTGGGCACATTCGGTGGGAAAAATAGCTCGTTGACAAAACTTCAAAGGGCAAAACAAACCTTTGGGAGCCTTCGATGGGAAAAATAGCTTGTTGGTACATTTGGTAGACATCTTTGGTAGGAAAAAGAGCCCCTTGGCATAACTTCAGTGGACCAAACAGCCCATTGGCAAGGTCGCTATGCATCTTCTGTGGGAAAAATAACCCATTAGCCCATTGTAGGGACAATATGCACCTTTGATGGGGAAAATAGCCCATTAGGCACCTACGGTGGCAAAAACTGCCCATTGGCACAACTTTGGTGGATGAAACAACCCGTTGGGCATCTTTGGTGGCAAAAATAGCCTACTAGCATGTTCACTAGGCATCTTCAGTAGGAAAAACAGCGTATTGGCACATTTTTGGTGGGCAAAACAGCCTGTTAGGCACCTTCACTGGGCAAAACATCTCGTTGGTAGACCGTTGGTGGGAAACATAGCTCATTCGTAGTCCTTTAGAGGGAAAAATGACCTGTTGACATGGTCACTATGCACCTTCAGTGGGCAAAATAGCTCATTGGCTGACATTCGGTGAGCAAAACAGCCCGTAGACAGGATGGCTAGGCACCTTTGGTGGGAAGAACAGCCCATTGGCACATCTTCAGTGGGCAAAACAACCTACTGGCAGGGTTGCTAGGCACCTTCTATAGGAAAACAGCTCGTTGGGCACCTTCGGTGGTAAACACAGTACATTAGCGTTGTTGCTAGGCACCTTCGGTGGGAAAAACAACCAATTGGTAATGTTGCTAGGAACTTTCAGTGGGAAAACAACTCATTGGTAGGTTTTTAGGCACCATCAGTGGGTAAAACAGCCCGTTGGCATGTCGCTAGGCACTTTTGGTGGGAAAAACAGCCCGTTGGCACAATCACCAGGCACCTTATGTTGGGAAAATAGTCCGTTGGCCACCTTCAGTGGGAAAAATAGAATGTTGGCACTCATTCCATAGGCAAAACAACCCATTGCGACACCTTTGATGGCTAAAATAGCCATTTGGCAGGGTTGGCAGGCACCTTCGGTGGGAAAGCAACCCGTTGGAACACCTTCGACCTACAAAACAGCCCGATGGTATGGTCGCTAGGCATCTTTGATGGGGAAAATAGCCCGTTGTGAACCTTCGGTGTGAAAAACTGCCCGTTGGCACAACTTTGATGGACAAAACAACCTGTTGGGCACCTTTGGAGGAAAAAAATACCCTGCTGTCACGTTCGCTAGGCACTTTCAATAGGAAAAATAGCCAATTGGTGCACCTTTAATGGATAAAATAGCCCATTCGGCACCTTTCATGGGCAAAACATCCTGTTGGCAGAGCTTTGGTGGGAAAAAGCTTATTGGTAGTCCTTTGGAGGTAAAAATGACCAGTTGACACAGTCGCTAGGCACCTTCGATGGACCAAATAGCCCGTTGGCTAACATTTGGTGAGCAAAACAACCGTTGGTAGGGTGGCTAGGCATCTCCAGTGGGAAAAATAGCCCGTTTGCACACCTACAGTGGGCAAAACATCCTGTTGGTAGGGTTACTAGGCACCTTCGATGGGAAAACAGTCCGTTGGGCACCTTTGGTGGTAAGAACAACCCCTTCGCACACCTTTGGTCGAGAAAATAGCGACCATCGATGGTTAAAACAACCTGTTGGCATGTTCACTTGGCACCTATAGTGGGCAAAACAGCCCGTGGGCACCTTTGGTGTGCAAAACAGCCCGTTGGTAGACTTTCGGGGTGAAAAACAGCACGTTGGCACCTTCACTAGGCACCTTGGATTGGAAAAACAACATGTTGGCACTGTTGTTAGGTACCTTTAACTTGAAAAATAGCTCGTTGGCAAAATAGCCATTTGGCACATTCGACAAAATAGCCTGTTGGCACAGTCACTAGGCACCTTAGGTAGGAAAAACATTCCGTTGGGCACCATCGATGGCAAAACAACTCCTACGTACACCTTCATTAGGCAAAATAGTACGTTGGCACACATTTTGTGGGTAAAAAGGCCCATTGGCATGGTTGCTAGGCACCTTCGGTGGGAAAATATAGCCAATTGGCAAGTTCAGGAGGAACCTTCGATGGGAAAACAGGCCGTTGGGCATCTTCAGTGGGAAAAATTATTTGTTAGCACACCTTTGGTAGGCAAAACAGCCCGTTAGCACACCTTTAGTTGACAAAACAGCTCATTGGCACGGTCGCTAGGCACCTTCAGTAGGAAAATAACACGTTGGGCACCTTTCATGGACAAAATAGCCCCTTAGTGTGCAATCAGTGAGCAAGACAGCCCATTGGGATGGTTGCTAGGCACCTTTTGTGGAAAAATATAGTTTGTTGGCCACCTTCGGTGGGAAAAACAGCCCGTTGGCACGCCTTCAATGGGTAAAACAACCCATTGGCAAGGTCGCTAAGTGCCTTCAGTGCAAAAATAGCTCGTTGAAACATCTTCGACGGGCAGAACAACCCAGTGGTAGGGTCCCTAGGCACCTTAGATGGGAAAATAGCTCGTTGGGCACATTTAGTGGGAAAAATAGCCCATTGACAAAAATAAACAGCCCTTTACGAACCTTCGATGGGAAAAATAGCCTGTTGACACGTTCGCTAGGCACCTTCAGTGGGAGAAAGAGCCCCTTGGCATAACTTTGGTGGACAAAACAACCTCTTGGTAGGGTCGCTAGGCACCTTCGATAGGAAAACAACCCGTCAATCCGTTGGTAGGGATGATATGCACCTTCAATGGGAAAAACAGCCCGTTGGGCACCTTCAATGGGAAACACTGTCCGTTGGCACAACTTTGGTGGACAAAACAATAGGTTGGGCACCTTTAGTGGCAAAAATTACCTGTTGGCATGTTGGTACGCACCTTCGGAAGGAAAAATAGCCCGTTGGCAAATCTTTGGTAGGCAAAAATAGCCTGTTGGGCACCTTCGATGGGCGAAACATCTCATTGGTAGACCTTTGTTGGGAAACACAGCTCATTGGTAGTCCTTTGGAGGGAGAAACATTGGCTGACATTCGGTGAACAAAACAGCCCATTGCTAGGGTGGCTAGGCACATCTTCAGTGGGCAAAACAGTCCGTTGGGCACCCTCGATGGTAAAAATAGCACTTTGGCACAGTCGCTAAACACTTCAGTGGGAAAAACAACCCGTTGGTAGTGTTGCTAGGCACATTCATTAGGAAAACAACTCATTGGCAAGTATTTAGGCACCATCAGTGGGTAAAACAGCCAGTTGGTACGGTCCGTAGGCACCTTCTTTAGGAAAAACAGCCCGTTGGCATGGTCGCTAGACACCTTTAGTGGGAAAAGCAGCCCATTGGCATAATCACTAGGCGCCTTTTGGTGGGAAAAATAGTTCATTGGCCACCTTCGATGGGAAAAACAGAACGTTGGCACTCTTACCATAGGCAAAACAGCCCGATGGCACACCTTTGATGGCCAAAATAGCCCTTTGGTAGTGTTGCTAGGCACCTTCGGTGAGAAAGCAGCCCTTTAGAACACCTTTGGCATGCAGAACAGCTTAGTGGTAGGGTCGCTATGCACCTTCGATGGGAAAATAGCCTGTTGGGCACCTTCAATGGAAAAAACTGCCCATTAGCACAACTTTGGTGGGCAAAATAACTTGTTGGGCACCTTTGGTGGAAAAAATACCCTACTGGCACATTTGTTAGGCACCATCGGTAGGAAAAATAGCCCGTTAGTGCACCTTTGGTAGGCAAAACAGCCTATTGGGCACCTTTGTTAAGCAAAACGTCCTGTTGGTAGACCTTTGGTAGGAAACATAACTCATTGGTAGTCCTTCGGAGGCAAAAATGACTAGTTGACACGATCGATAGGCACCTTTGATGGACCAAATAGCTCATTGGTAGGGTAGTTAGGCACCTTAGGTAGGAAAAATAGCCCGTTGGCACACCTTTGGTGGCAAAACGGCCTGTTGGTAGGGTCACTAGGCACCTTCAGTGTTAAAACAGCACGTTGGACACCTTTGATGGGACAAACAGTCCCTTAGCACATCTTTGGTAAACAAAACAACCAATTGGGCAACATTAGCGGCAAAAATAGCCTTCTGGTACATTCACTTGGCACCTTTAGTAGGCAAAATAGCCCGTTGAGCACCTTTGGTCTATAAAACAGCCCGTTGGTAGACCTTCAGGGTGAAAAACATCACGTTGGCACCTTCACTAGGCACCTTCGACGAAAAAATAACAAGTTGGCACTATCGTTAGGTAATTTTAGGAAGCAAAATAGCTCGTTCGCGAAATAACCCTTTGACACGATCGACAAAATAGCCTGTTGGCATAGTCGCTAGGCACCTTAGTTAGGAAAAACATTCTGTTCGGCACCATCAATGGCAAAACAACTCCTATGTACACATTCAGTAGGCAAAATAGTCCGTTGGCACAAATTTTATGGGCAAAAGAGCTAATTGCCATGGTTGTTAGGCACCTTTGGTGGGAAAAATACGTCGTTGGCATGTTCGTTACAAACCTTCGATGTGGAAACATCCCGTTAGGCACAGACGATAGGAAAAACTATATGTTGGCACCTTCAGTAGGCAAAACAGTCCTTTGGCACACCTTTGGTAAACAAAACAGCCCGTTCGCATGGTTGTTAGGCACCTTTGGTGGGAAAATAACACGTTGGGTACCTCTGATAGGCAAAATAGCAAATTAGCACACAATCGGTGAGAAAAATAGCCCGTTGGGATAGTTGCTAGGCACCTTTTGTGGAAAAAATAGTCCGTTGGCCACCTTCGGTGGGAAAAACAAATTGTTGGCACACCTTTGGTAGGCAAAACAGCCCGTTGGCACACCTTCGATGGGCAAAATAGCCCAGTGGTAGGGTCGTTAGGCACCTTCGGTGTGAAAAAGCTTGTTGGAACACCTTCGGCGGGCAAAACAGCCCAGTGGTAGGGTACCTAGGCACCTTTGATGGGAAAACAGACCGTTAGGCATATTCAGTGGGAAAAACAACCCGTTGGCAAAACTAAATAGCCCTTTGGGAACCTTTGATGGGAAAATAGCCTATTAGCATGTTTGCTAGGCACCTTTGGTGGGAAAAAGAGCCCCTTGGCATAACTTCTGTGGGAAAAATAGCCCGTCAGCTTGTTGGTAGCGATTTGCATCATTGATGGGGAAAACAACCCTTTTGGCATTTTTGGTGGACAAAATTGACCGTTGGCACAACTTTTGTGGATAAAACAACTTGTTGGGCACCTTTTGTGGCAAAATTAGCCTGCTAGCACATTTGCTAGGCACCTTTGGTAGGAAAAACAACCCTTTTACAAATCTTTGATGGGCAAAACATCTCATTGGTAGACCTTTGGTAGGGAACACAGCTCATTAGTAGTCTTTTAGATGGAAAAATGACCTGTTGGCACAGTCACTAGGCACCTTTGGTGGGCAAAATAGCCTGTTGCCTAACATTCGGTGAGCAAAATAGCCCGTTGATAGGATGGTAGGCACCTTCGGTGGAAAAAATAGCTAGTTGACACACCTTCGGTGGGCAAAATAGCCTATTGGTAGGATTGCTAGGCACCTTCTATGAGAAAAGAGCCCGTTGTGCACCTTCGGTGGTAAAAATAGCACGTTGACACAATTGCCAGACACCTTCGGTGGGAGAAATAGCCCATTGACAAGGTTTTTAGGCACCTTCATTAGGAAAACAACTCGTTCGCAAGTTTTTAGGCTCCATTAGTGGGTAAACCAGCCTGTTGGTAGTGTCGTTTGGCATCTTCTGTAGGAAAAACAATCTATTGGCAATGTGTCGCTAGGCACCTTTAATAGGGAAAACACCCTATTGGCATGTTCACTAGGCACCTTTTGGTGGGAAAATTATTCTATTGGCCACCCTTGGCATATATTCTGTAGGCAAAATAGTCCATTGGCACACCTTCGATGGGCAAAACAACTCTTTGGCAGAGTCTCTAGGCTCCTTCGATGGGAAAACAGCCTGTTGGAATGCCTTCGATGAAGAAAACAACTTGGTCGTAGGGTCTCTAGGCACCTTCGATGGAGAAAACAACCCGTTGGGCACCTTCGATGGGAAAAACTGTCTGTTGGCACAACTTTCGTGGGCAAAACAACCCATTGGGCCCCTTCGGTGCCAAAAATAGCCTGTTGGCACGTTCACTGGGCACCTTCAGTAGGAAAAACAACCCATTGGCCCACCTTCGATGGGCAAAATAGCCCATTAGCCACATTCAGTGGGCCAAACATCCCGTTGGTAAACCTTTGGTGGGAAACACAGCTCATTGGAAGTCCTTTGGAGGGAAAAACAACCCGTTGACACCTTTGGGGTGAAAAACAGCACGTTGACACCTTTGTTAGGCACCTTCATTAGGAAAAATAACATGTTAGCAATGTCATTAGGTACCTCCAGCTAGTAAACTAGCTCATTGCCAAAATATCCCATTAGCAAGAACAGTCAAATAGCCTATTGGCATGGTCGTTAGACACTTTAGGTGGGAAAAACATTCCATTGCACACCATCGATGGCAAAAATAGCTCCTTCGTACACCTTCAGTAAGCAAAATACCCCGTTGGCACACATTCTGTGGGTAAAAGAGCCAATTGGAACGGTCGTTAGGCACTTTCTGTAGGAAAAATAGTCTGTTGGCACGGGCGACAAAATAGCCTATTGGCACACCTTCGATGGGTAAAACATCCTGTTGGCACACCTTCGATGGGCAAAACAGCCAATTGGTAAGGTTGCTAGGCACCTTCAGTGGGAAAACAGCCCATTGGAACACCTTTGGCAGGCAAATCAACCCGATGGTAGGGTCGCTAAGCACCTTCGATGGGTAAATAGCCTGTTGGATACATTCTGTGGGAAAAAAATCCTGTTGGCAAAACTTCGATAGATAAAACAACCCCTTGGGAACCTTCAGCAGGAAAAACAACCTATAGGCACATTCGATGGGAAAAATAGCCCCTTGGCACACCTTCGGTGGGTAAAATAACCCCTTGGCATGTTCGTTAGGCACCTTCAGTGGCTAAAACAACCAGTTGGAATAGTTTTTGTAGGCAAAATAGCTAGTTGGCATGGTCGCTAGGTACCTTTGGTGGAAAAAATAGCCTGCTGGCACAGTAGCTAGGAACTTTTGGTAGGAAAAAAGCTCGTTACAAAACTTCGATGGACAAAATAGCCCTTTGGGAACCTTCAGTGGGAAAATAGTCTGTTGGCATGTTCACTAGGCACATTCGATCAAAAAATAGCCACTTAGCACACCTTCGGTGGGAAAACAATTGTTGGAAAACCTTCGGTGGGCAAAACAGCCTAGTGGTAGGGTCGTTAGGCACCTTCAATGGGGAAAACAGCCTGTTGGGCACCTTCGGTGGGAAAAATTGGCTGTTGGCACAACTTCAGTGGATAAAACAACCCGTTGGGCACCTTTGGTGGCAAAAATAGCCTGCTGGCACGTTTACTAGGCACCTTTGATGGAAAAACAACCTATTAGCACACCTTCGTTGAGTAAAACAGCCCGTTGGTAAACCTTTGGCGGGAATCACAGCTCGTTCGTAGTCCTTTGGAGGGTAAAATGACCTACTGACACGGTCACAAGGCACCTTCGGTGGGCTAAATAGCTTGTTGGCTAAAATTTGATGAGCAAAACAACTCGTTGGTCGGGTGGCTAGGCACCTTCGGTGGGAAAAATAGCCCGTTGGCACACGTTTGATAGGCAAAATAGCCTATTGGTTGGGTCACTACGCACCTTCAATGGGAAAACAACCCCTTGGCACACCATTGGTAGGAAAAACAGCCTGTTGTCACGTCCACTTGGCACCTTCAATGGGCAAAACAGCCCGTTGGGCACCTTCGGTAGGGAAGCAGCCCGTTGGTAAAACTTTGGGGTGAAAAATAGCACATTGGCACTGTCATTAGGTATCTTCAATGAGTAAAATAGCTCGTTGGCAAAATAGCCATTTGGCACAATCGGCAAAATTGCCTATTGGCACGGTCGCTAGGCACCTTAGGTGGGAAAAACATTCCATTTGGCACCATCGATGGCTAAAACAGCTTCTACGTACACCTTGAGTAAGGAAAACAACTCGTTGGCACACATTTGGTGGGCAAAAGAGCCTGTTGGTATGGTTGCTAGGCAACTTTGGTGGGAAAAATAGCCCGTTGGCACATTTGCTAGGAACCTTTGGTGGGAAAACTGCTCGTTGGGCACCTTCAGTGGAGAAAACTGTCTGCTGACACAGTCGCTAGGCATCTTTGGTGAGAAAATAACACGTTGGGCACCTTTGGTGGCCAAAATAGCCCTTTGGCACGCAATTAGTGAGCAAAACAGCCCGTTGGGATGGTTGCTAGGCATCTTTGATGGCAAAAATAGTGCATTAGCCACTGTTGATGGGAAAAATAGCCCATTGACACACCTTCGATAGGCAAAACAGTCCGTTGGAACACCTTTGATGAGCGAAATAACCCTTTGGTAGGGTTGCTAGGCACCTTTGGTCCAAAAACAGCTTGTTGGAACACTTTCAGCAGGCAAAACAGCCTAGTGGTAGGGTCCCTAGGCACCTTTGATGGGAAAATAGCCTGTTGGGCACATTCGGTGGGAAAAATAGCTTGTTGGCAAAGTCGCTAGGCACCTTAGGTGGGGAAAACATTCTGTTGGGCAACGTTGATGGCAAAAACAGCTCCTCCGTATACCTTTAGTAGGTAAAATAGCCTATTGGCACCTATTTTGTGGTCAAAAAAGCCTGTTGGTATGGTCACCAGGCTCCTTTGAACGGGAAAATAGCCCGTTGGCACTGTCGATAGGAACCTTCGATGGGAAAAAAGCCCGTTGGGTACCTTCGGTGGGAAAAATAGCCTGTTGGGACAGTCAATAGGAATATTTAATGGGAAGACAAGTTGTTTTCCCACCCTTCGGTGGGAAAAACTGTCTGTTGGCACACCTTCGATAGGTAAAACAACCACTGCCAAAACTTCGGTCGACAAAATAGCCTGTTGGCACGGTCACTGGGCACCTTCAGTGGAAAAATAGCATGTTGGGCACCTTTGGTGGACAAAATAGCTCATTGGGATGGTCGCTAGGCTCCTTTGGCCAAAAAAATAGTCCATTGTCCACCTTCGAAGGGAAAAACAACCCATTAGAATACTTTTGGTATGCAAAACAACCTGTTGGCACATCTTTTACGGGCAAAATAGGCCTTTGGCAGGTCGCTAGGCACCTTCGGTGGGAAAACAACTCGTTGGGACACCTTCAGAGGTAAAACAGACTAGTGGTAGTGTCGCTAGGCATCTTCGATGGGAAAACAGCCTGTTGGGCTCATTTTGTGGGAAAAACAGCCTGTTTGCAAAACTTTGGTGGACAAAACAACTCCTTTAGGACCTTCGATGGCAAATACCACCAGTTGGCACATTCGTTAGGCACATTTAATGGGAAAAATAGCCCTTTGGCATACCTTCGGTGGGTAAAACTACCCCTTGGCATAGTCAATGGTAGTCCTTTGGAGGGAAAAAGGGCCCATTGACACGATCACTAGGTACCTTTGATAAGCAAAATAGCTCATTGGTTAACATTTGGTAAGCAAAATAGCCCATTGGTAGGGCAACTAGGCACCTTTGGTGGGAAAAACAAACAGTTGACACACCTTTGGTGGGAAAAACAACCTGTTGATAGGATCGTTAGGCACCTTCGGTGGGACAACAGCCCGTTGGGCACCTTCGATGGAAAAAACTGCTAGTAGTGTACCCTAAGCCAATAGTCTTATATGACTTTTGTACTAACATTCTGACTTATTATTTATATATTATGAGGTATTCTTTTATATATGCATGTATATTGTTTATGTAATGTGATTTA